>JAODUH010061298.1:1598-17586 GCA_027564835.1 Typhlichthys subterraneus | reverse complement strand
TCGTTAGTTATAGAGAATCATAAATTACCCTAGATTGTTTTAATACACAATGGAATGTCTCTTTCGCCCATTTGATAAGGTACTTTAACGGGGAAGCTGTGCTTGGATTACGGCATACAGTGTTTCTCCTATTACGAGCTGGCGGTGGAAGGGTTACATACATAAGACTTTAAACTCCAGGTAAAACAATTTCCACCCATAAAAAATATAAATAATATAATATAAATAACTGCAGGAGCGTGTGTGTGTGCTTCAGTTGGCCGCTAACCAGCAGTAGTTAGCCTATGAGCGCTTTCATGCTGTAAGTACCGCTTCTCCAAAGGCCTGTCATCTGTCAACAAACCACATGCGCACGCGCGCATACACACACACACACAAGTGTACCTTTCATTTTGTGTCTTTCTTAAAATACTCTGTGACCTTCTTCACTGCTTGTCCTGGTTTTGCGGCGCCATCGAGGGAAGTGGCGCCGGCCTCTGAGCGACTACACTCAGAGCCAAATTAGTCCTTTGCTTTCGCCTCTGCACAGCCAGAGGTGTCGCACGCCACAGAGCCACCGGGCAGCGCTGTGTTGCACTGTGCGGGGCATAGCTTGGGCAAAGTGGCGACCCCTCTGGTCAGCAGGCACAACTGCACTCCATGTTGTTATCCTGTGCACTCTGCAATGAGGCATTGAATATTTTTGAAAGCACAATAAAAGTTTAATTTATTATTATTATTATTATTATTATGTTACATTAATCACTTTGTCCATTGTGGCCTGTTGCCAAAATGGACGATTGACTGTTACCGCAATGACCCGCTTTCCAACAAAGTGCGTACTTCCCGTGTATACAAATAACGTGATTATTGCTATTATTGCTCCTATTGCCATTCTGCTGTTGTAGCTTGGGGGCTTAATTGCGTTACTAAGATACCCTGTGCAGCCTGATCAAAATGCACAAATTTGATTCCTCACAGAAGCCGTCAGACCTCCTAGCATCCGTCAAAACATTCGCACCAAACTCCTCCTTGCACCTGCTCCGGAGATACAGCGTGTCGCCACCCTGAAATAATGCAGAGGGGCTCACAGCAGAAACAGACCCTGTGTGTGTGTGTGTGTGCGATTGCCTGTGTGCGTGTGTGAGCGTGCGCGTGTGTGTGTGCGTGCGTGTGTGAGCGTGCATGCACGTGTGAATGTGAGTGTGTGTGCATGTGAGTGTGCATGATAGATAAAGAGGACAGCATTGGTTGTGCATGTCTGCATGTTTGTAGAAGTGCATGTCTGTAGAAGTGCATGTCTGCATGTCTTTGTAGAAGAGAGGCATTGAGTTTATATATACAGTATATGATATTAGGTTTAGGGGTTAACGTATGCTACAAACAGCTTGTCTGTGGTGCTAATTGATAGGGATGGCACGATCCAATTTGTTCAGTCCCGATACCGATACAGATACCGTCACTTTGGGTATCAGCCGATACAGAGTACCAATCCGATTCCAGAGTTAAATTAAGTTTTAAGATAAGTTGCAAAGTAAATGACAGCCAATCTCAATCTCGAGTTTGTTTCGTGTTCACATGGCTACAATTATTTTCATGCGAAATGGGCGTGTACTGAGTTAAACTAATCAAGGGGCCTATCAATGGGAGCTAATGATATGGTTGACTGACAGATTGACTGGGTGGGAAGAATACGAGGAAGATACCTAGGCAACCAGAGCCTGGAATGACCGATTATTAGCTACAAAGCGATGGGCGACTAGCGGATCGCTTGCAGTGTGCCAGGGGCTTAAGACTCTCCAGTTTCTCATGGTTTCCTTTTGCCTTGCAAGCCGGGCTCCGGAAATTCAGATTCCTCACCAGAATTTTAAGTAGGAGCTGGTTGTGTGTCCCCCTCCCCCACCTTCCTTTTGACAGATGCTACCCAGAGGTGCTCCTTTCATGTTTCGCTTACTGCAATACTTCTCAAACCCACCACCTGAATAGCTAAAAACTAACCTTCAAGTAATTTATCACTTATATACTTATATATATTTTTGTTGTTGAGATGAGACACGAGGTGATGATGCCGTATGACGCTGTTCCTCTTATGTCTGTTTTCGCCACGTTCTTCTGTTTACGTTTGTGTAGGTGATACTGATATGTACAGTAACGCAAAGCCAAATGTGAAGGTGTATCTTGGTCAGCCAGGATTACTGGGTTACCAGTTTCAACTGGTAGCACTGAAAAAAACGACTTGTGTCATTTTGCAGGGATAATGCTATACTTTAGGGAGGCCAGGGTATCAGTCAGTGGCTATATAGCTGAATATAGAATATATAAAGATGCTTTTGGACAATCAGCATTTTCAATCAGTGCAGCAGATAAATGGAACTCAATTCCCACTCAGAGAATACAGATTCCATATTTTCAAAGCGCAAACCAGACAAACCAATCATGTGATCATGTGAAATAATGCTCCTACACTGATCTAAACCTGTATATATGGATCCATCAGTAATTATGAAAACCAAACCTATCATCTTGATCCGTAATGCATGGCCTACAACAACAATACAACCCCAATACAACCCCAGCCTTAATGCTTGACCTGCTCCTTCATGGTGTTACAGACGCCAAGCTGACTGGTGAACCATGTGGAACTCTCAAGCAACTGCAGAGTGATTTCAGTGGGAGTGGGAAAACAAGTGACCGTTCCACAAACCACGTGCACTGCCTAGTCGAGCTTCGAGAGCAGGCAGGTGCACACACACACACACACGCACGCAGACACAGTGCAGATCAACAGCCACAGTAATAAAGAGTTTATGTTTAGTTTTAAACATTTCTTAAAGCGTTGTGTACATCCAAACACACACAGGCACGCATGCATGTATGCTAGCTACATAGAGGCACGCGAGCATGCTAGCTACATAGAGGCACGCATGCTAGCTACATAGAGGCACGCATGCATGCTAGCTACATAGAGGCACGCGAGCATGCTAGCTACATATAGGCACGCATGCATGCTACATAGAGGCACGCATGCATGCTAGCTACATAGAGGCACGCATGCTAGCTACATAGAGGCACGCATGCATGCTAGCTACATAGACGCAGAAGACCAGCAGTGGGAATCCCAGCTCTTCTCACACACACACACACACAGACAGACAGATAGACCGATCGTCGTGCAGGTAGGCAGGTAGGCAGGCAGGCAGACAGACAGGCAGACAAACAGACAGGCAGTCAGACAGGCAGGCAGACGTGCAGGTAGGCAGGCAGACAGACAGACAGGCAGGCAGGCAGGCAGACAGACAGACAGACGTGCAGGTAGGTAGACAAACAGACAGAGAAGTAGACAGACAGACAGGCAGAGCCTTAGCAGTCCACAATCTCCTACACCCTTATTTTAACCACAGACCTGAAACCTATCCTGCAATGTGTGAGTTTACCGTCGTACAGCTCCAAATTAACAGATTGCAGAGAGACTTGCGGGTTGGTGGGGAGGTGTGCGGGGGGCGAAGGGGACAGTTTCCATGACGACTGCATAGGACTCCTGCTTGTTGACTGAATGTGTGTGTGTATGCGTGTGTGTTTGTGACTACTAGAAGACACAGTGGAGAAACACAGTCAGCTAGAGGAATCACATACAAGCGCACGACACGCTCAAACACACAATTGCGAAGGGTACTGCATTACCGCAACTTCATAGTTGTTATTAAAGAGGAATGACGGAGTGTCTAATAAGCATTCAGTCCACATCAGTTACTAAATAAATGCTTCAAAAAGGCTCAAATGAATTCCATTCTTCTGCCTTTCTATTGCACCATGCCTCTTGCCCAAGGCGGACATGACCAGATTTAAGATGGTTTACCTTGTTCCATGATTGGTTAGTTCTGTCAGGATCCAAGAACAAGCTACCTGCAGCCAACGCACTTGGCTTAATCAACAAACTGTCTTAAGCAGTACACGGAAGCAGCTCTGTGCTCAGTCATGCACACAAGCCCCAGGACGAAGACCAGAGACTATATTCTTCTGTTATCGTTTACACGTACCTACCTATCTAGTAGAAGCTCTAAGTTTCATTAAAATAAGTTGATTGGTGTACCACTGCTCTGCGTGTGTGCTCTTTTCCCAGCAACCTGACACGTTCTGTAAAAGCGATAGTATAGTCGGACATGTTACCTAGACATTTTAAGTGTCGGAGCATAAATATATGTAAATTAAGTTGATTCACTTTTGCTCTAGGAAAATTCCCTCTCAGAATTGACAGATCCAAAGCCCTGCCCCTTTTTACCTGTCCTCCAATAACAGTTGAGCATTGAGCATTGTCTGTTTTCCTGTACTAGCCTACTATGATGTTTGTACAACCCAGAGCCATGCAAAGAGAGAGTCGCGTCAACTCCGTTCACGCCAAGGTTTTTTCATAGTATTGGTAGATTGTGGAACCTCAAAACAGTACCCGGAAGTTAGCCGCAAACACTAAAAGAACACTATAAATTACATTGTACCTGTTATACCGCAATGATCTGCTTCTGCAGACAGCAAAAAGTGCAATCTATTATGAGTACTTATTTAATCACCATTTGATAAGCACAACATAAAAAAATGATTTGTTTGTATGCTTATGATGCTAGAAAACTATTTTCAGAATTGGCAGGTTAGCTAGCTAGTGTGCAGTGGAGTAATGTCGGCAATGTTGCTTGCATATAATTTGCATATGTACACGTACAGAACTAGCATGAATGGGCCTTATCTCCTCTTTCCCATCTTCGCCCACTGCTACTAAACATAGTACTTAGCACATAGTACTAGCTAACACGTGTTAAACCCATTTCAATGTATTTCAATGTTGGACTTGTTTCTAGTGTAAATGGAATATCTGGTGACATCATTTCCATAAGTGTGCACTTGCTTTGTGTGAAAATCACTTACTGGCAGACAACGGTTCTTGCTTGTAGCATTAGCAATCTCACCACAAACATTTTTGACAATTTGAAAGGGCGATTTTGCAGTGAGCCAATGCCATGCCACGTAACATGAGAATGTTCCTGTGTGCACGACGAACACACACTGTACAGTAAGCATTCCAGCAGAGACTCACACACGCACACACACAAACATGCATGCGCACGCACACACAAACACGCGCACACACCCACACACACATGGGCACACACCTGCGCACGTGCACACACAAACTTGTAAGCGCGCAAACAAACACACACACACACTTCTGTCGCAGCTGAGCACTAGAGGCGCTAACCCTGGCGGGCTGCAATGCTCTCGGGGTCTCCACAGACCAGGGATGCTAATAACTGTCCATTAGCGGCTGGAGAGAAAGTGGGTCAGAACGAGGGCTGCATGAACGAGGAGGAGAAAGTGTCTCCCTTTCGCAGACTCACATGCAGTGAGATTTAGTTTTCTTCTTCTTCTTCTTCATGCCCTGGTTAGTCACGGCCTCATCCATCAGCTACCACCGGGGGACGGTCATCTCTCTGCACAGCGTGCGTCCATTGTCCTTATTTATCTGTGATACGATGCGGCCGGCTCACTGTGGTGCATGCGATGGCCTTCCGTGGATATGTTGTTTGGTATTTTGTTTGGGAGCGAGTGGCGACACCCGGTGGACGGGAAAAGTGTTTCCCCCTGCACGTTATGGGGACACCTAGTGGCGACAATGCCACCAATGCGGCTAGCAATTTTTCTGGGAACAGAATATGATCTGAAGTAGTATATTAAAGATAAGGTATATTAATAGGTAATGTGTGTTGTAAAATGTATAACTAACGTAAACGCTGATTACATGCTGCAGTCAATACCCTAACATCATGTGGATGGCTTACGATAACGTTTCTACCGTTGGCCTTATTCACGCGGCAGCCATCTTCCTCTGACGTCACGCTCACGGTGGGAAATCGCCAGGGAAACGCTCCAACGTCAGATTGTTGTCGCTACTATCAGCTGTGATCCGAATTCAGTTTCCCCCACCCTGAGCGTGACGTCAGAGGAAGATGGCTGCAGCGTAGATGAGGTCAATTGGCCTGTCCCAAGCCCGCCCCCTTTTGAATGTCCTCCAATAAAAGTTTTGTTAAGTTTTTTCAACTTTTTTTATCTGAGGGAACCTTCAGTCAACTGTCTGTTTTGCTGTAGTAGCTTTCTATGGTGTTTTATCCTACCTAGATACAGTAACTAGGTAGGGCAAGTGAAAGGGGCGGGGCTTGGGATAGGTCAATTAGCAGACGTATTTTCCCAATGCAACTCACAGTGAGCAGCACTATCTCAAGCATTAGTGACGTACGGGTGTCATGCTCAAGGACAGCCTTTGACTAAGGAGAGGAGAGGAGGGGAGGAGAATTGAGAGGAGGGGAGGAGAGGAGAAGATGGGAGAGCAGGAGAGGAGAAGAGGAGAGGAAGAAGAGAGCAGAGGAAAGGATGAGGAGAGGAGAGCAGGTGTTACTTTGTTTCGTTTTATGACCACAGCATGCTAGCTGCAGATTAGCATTAGCAATTAGCTTCCAGGTCAGTGAGGGCAGTACAGAGAGAGAGAGAGGTGCTCAGCGGGAAGGTCTTATGGATGACGTATATTGATGCCCGGGCACATCACGCTGAGACACGCCTTACTGTGTGCACTGCTGCACTGGCTGAGGCAGCATTAAAAATAGGCAGTGATACATTAGCATATCTGTTTCACTGGTACTTCTTTCTTCCAGACCAGGGCTTTTTGAGCCTCTGCTGATCCCAGCCAGTGTGTAATCTGACTTTAGCCTGGTGTAACCAGACCCCAAATTCACTTGGTCTGAAAGTAGCATTCCTTTGAGACGTGTTAACAGTCGTTGCCTCATATTGGGCATAGAAACTCTGGTTAATTTTGAAGCTATTGGTTTTTAAAAACCACTTTGTTGTGTATTGCTAAAACTGTTTTGATCGCCTCATCTAGCTCTACAACCATATAAAAACATGTGTCATCACACCCTGAGTGGTCTGCCAGCAGGGGCTGTGAGAACGCTAAAGCAAACAGACTGTAATCTCAGCTGAATTAGTCGGGCAAAGTCAGGCTAATGTGACGTTCCATAAAGGCCATAACCGAATGAGATATGGAAGGTAAACATTTACAGTATTTGTCAGATGCACAGTATAACGCATTTGTCAATAGAAGACTAAACAGCTCTCTGTCACGGCAGTCTGCGGGTTATGGATAGTCTCACACAGCCAGCCATTACGTGCGTATAGTATTACAGAGCCAACATTCACTACTCAATGACCAAGTCAGGCGTTAAACTTGATGACATGAGCTGATGGTAACTTATAGCCTAGGTTAACAAACCAGGAACCTGACGGAAATGTTACACATTTCTTTACTATATTAACTGTAGTCGTAGGCCTACATGGTTAAATGCAAAGCAATGTGCTTGTGAATATTACGATAGTTTTCTAGACCAGTGTTACCCAACCCTGGTCCTGGAGAGCTACTGCCCTGCATGTTGTAGATGTCTCCCTGCTCCAACACACCTGATTCACTGGGTCACCTGGGTCATTATAACTAGCCATTCACAACATACGCAACCTTTAACTAATAACAGTCCATCCTCCAAACAGTTAGTTTTGCACTACTGTGTTAAAAGAGGTAGCGTGCACGTTACCATTGCACATGCACGTATGTGCTTGATCATGTGATTTGCGTGTATGTGTATCCAATTGTGCTTCCCCACAATCGCATAATAATGTTACTTGAACAACCTGCACCATTTTACATAATCACGTAATTCTCCTTGAGTGTCTGTAGCTGGTAGGTCCTAGTGTAGGAGGTATTCAACTAGGCCTGTCACGATAATTACCATTTAGACATATCGTGCAATATATGGACATGGCCTCAATACCTCAATAATATTGCCTGTTGTATTTACATGCGTGTTGCTGACGTAAGACAGTTAGCCGCCATGTTGTGATGCTTCTGTGCTCTCGTCTGCCTGCTCACAGGAAGCGCTCCGCTCCGCTCCACACACACACACACACACTCACACACACACATATATACAGAGCAGACAAGTAAAAGAGGTTTTACTTTTGGAAGAATAAATGTGAAAATGTGTCATTAACATTTATTTTTAGCTAAGCAATAAAATAGCTGAAACCAATCATAACGAACAATTGATGTCACATGACACATGAAGACATCTGCTCTAGGGTGTCACCAGTCCAGGTAAGTACTGCGTAGAGCTCATAAGATCTAAACGTTAAAAGCAGGGTCAGTCATTCTTGCTAACTTCGAGCTCAAATCAAAACAGTATCGCTCCGCGTCATACATCGAAATGCATTGTGAAGCAAAGCGTAGTGCTACGGCTTTTTTTTATACGAGCGGTGTTCGCTACTATGTTTATGTTCCTGTTTAGAGAGCCAGGGCTGTGTGGAAGTATCAGATCATTTCTTTCAACACGCACAGAGAACGGTAAGCTAGCACAATGCGAGACGATATTTGTTGAATTTGACAAAAAGTGCTTTGCTTACAAATAGCTTGCAATAGCTGACTATATCTTTAATAAGCACAAGGACATTTGCTGTGGTATGTAAGCAACTGGACAACACAGACTTCAATTTTCCTTACAGTAAACTGGTCAAGATTTGTGGCAATATAAATAGCTCTTTAGAGGATAAACAAGCCAAAGCTGGCTAGGACAATGCCAGGTCTAGCAACTGCACACTGCACAGGGGATGGAACAATTTCCACAAGCAGATTTTGGTCCTTGAAGATGCCAATGTGCAGCTATTACACGTTTGAAGTGCTGCTTCTGTGCTTCAACAAAAACACTGCTCACCAACGCGAGACACGGATGTTTCGTTGCTATGCAACCACACTTTTGTCACGTATCCTCAGCCACAGTGTGAATTAAACAATATGCTTTTCATGACTCAGGGGTAAACATGACCCATGACCTATATAGTAAAACACAAGCGTGGGAGAATATGTGTTGGCGAGTGAGAAAATAAGCAGTGCTACACTCTGTAAACTAGATACAACACTGGCATATTTTATAGATATGTCTAGAGGAGCTCAGCCAATAAAGGGGGGTTAATTAATACATGAATACAGCAGTAATGACAATAGATGCCATGATGAACCTTATTCGGCTCGTATGGTGAGTCGTCATCCTACAGCGACACATGCGCGCACGCACGCACATACAATCATGTGCGCTCACTCACAGACAGACATGTATGCGGACAGACACACACACACACACACACACACACATCCATGAGCACAAACACGCATATGCACACACACAGAGACATACAAACTCTAGCACACAACACATACAGACACGCACGCGCACACACACACACACACACACACACAGAAGGCTGTGGAAGTATCCTGGGTACCATCTGGGTATACCGCTAGATGGGGGGTGGGGGGGGGGTCGCAGGAAGAAGTAAACACATCGCCCTGGTATCGCCATAACAACGGCCTACCTTGGGTTTCTCATCCAGGATCTGCTGACGGATGTCCTTGTGTTTCTCCAGAAGTCTGCCCTGCCTCTTTACCTGGGCGTCCTCTAGCTGCACGCGTGTGCACGCACACACACACACACACACACACACACACAAGAAACACAGAGGTTAGGTAGTTTGTCAACAAGACCACTGGTCAAAACGGTATACAAATATGACCTACCTGCAATTTGAAGGAAATAACCCTTAAATACATAACTTACCCACCCAACTGACCCAACCCCTTTTCACCTGTCCAACCTAGTTACTGTAACTAGGTTGGACAAAAAAGCTAAGCGAAAAGGGGCGGGGTTTGGGATCGGTCAATTATATACCCTAGTTCACATGGGTAGTATGTGTTATACATTCATAATTGTTATACAATAGCCTATAGACAGTTACTTCCCTTACCCGTTTAATGTACTGGACCACCTCGTTGACAAATGACCGGTTAATCTCCAGCTTCACTCTGTGGAGACAACACACACCAAAGTGAGACGCAGCCATCGGTCATGTGGCGACACCTAGTGGCTGAAAAGGCACAAGACGCCATGTCACAAGTCACAGGCACGCGACGTACTCCTCCCCGAGGTTCTTGTCCTTGGCCTTGGCTTCACTCATCTTCTCCTGCCTCTTCTGGTCCATCCTCTTCTTGAGGTCCTTCTTCTCTCTTGAGGTTGGTGGGACAAACACAAGATGGTGGAGAGAGAGAGGGGGGGAGAGAGAGAGAGAGAGAGACATGAGTTTCCCCCCCATGGTAATGTTATGTGGTTGTACGTGTGTACAGCGGCCTTACTTCTCACAGAGGTCTCGGATCTTCTTCATCTGAGCACTCTGGCACTCCTCCGCTATGGCCGTCAACTTCTCCATCAGCTGGAGAGAGAGAGAGAGAGAGAGAGAGAGAGAGAGAGAGAGAGAGAGAGAGAGAGAGAGAGAGGGTACACATATAAAAACAAAGGTGATAGAATACATCAAACAGGTAAATAAACTCAATTTCGGTGATATGACATGTAAAGATTGAGTCAGGAATGCTGGAAAAAGGTTGTTGATATTGGACCTCTTTACATATTACAACAATAATAATTGTTGGACACACACATTGGACACACATTGCTAAGGCTGGGGTAGTGTTGTGTGGTGCGGTCTGCACCACTTTGTTTGCCAGGGCTGTGTGGAAACACCACCAATATTTTGGCTAATCAGATCAATTGGCTCAGGAAGAAACCCTTTGCAAGTAAGACCGCTCACAACCATGCACACAGCACATTTATTTTCCACACCGAGTAGCAGAACGCAATGTGCCCAGAGAGATCAGCGGAATATTCCAGGAGGGCATCAGTTTGGGTCAGTGGTTTTATATGGGTGGCTCCCTCAACGCTGCAGAGATAGCAAGTTGTACATCTCTATGTACATCTCTGCTCATTTGTTAGTTGTCGTGCGTAATGCACGCAACAACGTACGGTAGGGAAGATCTATTATTGTCACACTTATTCTATATCTTGGGATCAGTACATTGTATTGTTAAAGGTTGCCCTCATGTATATATTTTGTTTAATTTTTATATATTTTTTCAGTACAGACTTATAAGCATTTAAATAGTGAGTGTGCACGTCACCTTGCCCCATCAACTGCTATGTTGTCACACTACTACAAATAAAACGATAACCAATTCATTGGCGATTAGTTATTATTTCATATTTCAAATATGTCACGCATTCAAACAAATGCCAAACCAGGTCTTAAACCTCAAGTCACGCTAATTAGAATTGAAGTTCTGGTGCACATACATTGCCCTGCCAGGGGGGCATTCTGCTAGCCTGGCATTACCAGACACAAAGTTCACCCGGTGAATAGGGTCTGGACACGATCAACTGGGGATTGTTTGCAGTCTCAACTAGGAATGGCACCGATTCAATACTGAGATTGGAAATCGGTCCGATATTGACTGAAATAGATGGATCGGTATAGGTGAGAATTGGACAGTTGTAACTGATCTATGGGGCTGATCCAGTTAAATGAATGGTCTTCGGTCAAGCATCAGCCATGTCTAACCTACCCAGGCCACACTATCAGCAGCAGGTTTCTAAAATGCATCTAGGTCCTAAAATAGAGATTGGCTGTCATTTACTTAGCAACTTAACTTAAAACTTAATTTAACACTGGAATCGGATCGGTACTCGGTATCGGCCGATACCCAAAGTGTCGGTATCTGAATCGGCATAGGGGCTGAAAAAACTGGATCGTGCCATCCTTAGTCTCATGTGTGTCGAAACTACTGGAGCAGCCTTTAACCAACCAGTTTGGGTCAGTGGTTTCATACAGGCGGCTCCTCAATACCACAGGGACTGAGACGCAGCAACTTACATGCACACAAGTCCAGGCACAACCCTGTTCATGTGTATGCAGTCGTGCGTAATGCACGCGACAACATACAGTACACAGAAACATGTTAATATTATATAGAATATAGAATACATGTTAATATGTGTGACTGTGCGGTACAGTGTGTGAAGATATTGGTTGCCAGTAGTGTTGAAATTATGCAATTATTGGGAGGTCTGGGAGACATTTTTGAGAGTAAAAAAATTTAAGAACTGTGCATTGTGCAATCCAGTCACTTTCCCGGTAGAACTGCAGCAAGGCGACACATTATGTCTTATGTCATTCTGGAGAATGCTAGTTCATATTTGGACTCCTTCAGAACAAAAACATGTCTCCCTTCAGCGCCATTGGGTGCTTTCTCAGAAGCTCCGCCCCCAGACATTGGAAACACACTGCCAAGGCTGGGATATTGTTGTCTGCGAGCGTTGTGCACCAATTAGCTATGGAGCCAGGGCTACAGCATGTACTGTAAATGGTAAATGGACTGCATTTATATAGCGCTTTTCTAACCTTCCGGCCACTCAAAGCCCTTTACAGTGTTTTTGCCTCACAGTCACCCATTCACACACACATTCATACACCGTTGACGATTGCTGCCATGCAAGGTGCGACCCACCAACGGAAGCAGTTAGGGGGTTAGGCACCTTACTCAAGGATGCTTACAGGTAGGTCAACACCGGGGTTTGAACCCAGACCACTAGACCATCCTGCCCCCCGCAGTGGAAATACTGGGTTCTTTTCTACAGAACGCACAGAGCTAGCGGAAAGCTAACGGACCATGTGGAGATATTTGGTGTATGTGAGTGTTTTAGCTTATAATCATTGCTATACATTTAAAAGGTCTCTCTCTCTCTCTCTCTCGCGTGTTTGCGTGCGTGCGTGCGTGCGTGCGTGCGTGTGTGTGTGTGTGTTTGTGTGCGTGTGTGTGTGTGTGTGTGTGTTTGTTTGCGTGCGTGCGTGCGTGCGTGTGTGTGTGTGTTTGCGTGCGTGCGTGCGTACGTGCATGTGTGAGCGAGTGTGTGTGTGCGTGCGTGCATGTGTGAGCGAGTGTGTGTGTGCGTGCGCGTGCGTGCGTGCGTGCGTGTGTGAGCGAGTGTGTGAGTGTGTGTGTGTGAGTGTGTGTGTGTGAGCGAGTGTGTGTGTGTGCGTGCGTGCGTGCGTGTGTGAGCGAGTGCGTGCGTGCATGTGTGTGTGTGTGTGTGCGTGCACCTGCTTGATATGCTCCTTCTTCTGGTACTTCTCACTGTAATACTGCTCCTGCCTGAGCGTAAGCAGCTGTTGCTGCTGCTCCTCCTTCAGGGAGGCCATGCGGCTCCCCCACTCCTGCTCCAGCTCTGACAGGCTCTCCTGCAGGGGGGGCGGGGCCTGATCTGCCCCCCTGCACGCACGCACGCACGCACGCACACACACACACACACACACAAAGGACATGAGGCCATAATATAAAGAGATGGCAAAGGAAAGAAATAAGGGAGGGAGGGAGAGAGAGAGAGAGAGAGAGAGAGAGAGAGAGAGAGAGAGAGAGAGAGAGATAGAGAGAGAGAGAGAGCAGTGTGGGGGTAGACAGACAGAAAGAGTGAGAGAGAGAGAGAGAGAGAGAGAGAGAGACAGACACACACACACTGTGAAGAGGGAGAACTAAGAGGATGAAGAGGAGGGGAAGAGGAAGAAGAGGGAGAGGAGAAGAAGAATCTGAGGAGGAGGAAGAGGAAGAGGAGCAGAGAGGAAGGCTGACCTACCTTTTCTTACCGTCTCTGCGGTGGCTCTTGAGCAAGGCAGCGCGGTGCCTCTGCAGCTGGGCCTGCAGCGTGCCCATGTGGGCCGTGTGCTCCTTGATGACGTCGGCGGTGCGCCGGTGGTGCCGCCGCAGGAGCTCCTTGAGCTCCTTGTACTGCCGTCTCTGCTCACGTACAAACACCTTCTGCTGTTTGAGCTCCTCCAGCGTCTGGGCCTCCAGCTCTGGGGAAGGAGGGGGGGGTTAGATCGCCTTCAAGGTGGAGTCCGTGAGGCTGAGTCCCGCTTCTCCAAATTGGACACGCATTCCCAAGTCATTCACAGAAGCAGAAACTGTATTAGCTTATATTTGCCGAAAATAAACAATGCCCGTCAAGATGAAGTTCATCAGCTCTGTCAAACTGTCGGCTCAGGTTCAAAATCACCAGGTCTTAGGGTTGCTTTTGACTGACATCTAGTGGCAGATGCGTGACACTGAGTTAAATCACCCAGCCAAGGACCAATGAGGCTTGGATACACACACAGTAAAATGCATTAACATACATTTTTTTTTAAATAATCAATAATAAAAATATAAAAAAATGTCCCACAAAAAAAGTGTGAAAACCACAGACTACTGTCTTAACGGCGGGAAACCTTACCAGTAAGGACGCTATGAATGATGTCCTCCGTCCTCACTGAGGGTTTTCCCGAGACTGGAAAAAGAGACCAGGTTGAGGTCTCAGTCAGTGTGAATACAGTAACTAACACTTTATAAAGTCCTGCCTGGACATTACATATAATTTTGAATATGACTGGTTTTAGTACTATTGCAGCTCAGAAATAATATCTTGAAGCATTTCAAACCAAATTCCTCCTAGCCTATAGCTCTTCCTTCATGTGGTAATAAGGCCTTGGAATGATTCATCACAGTATTAACGTATAGTTTAAGTACGACTAGACCCTGTCTGAGATGTTATGATGCCATTAGAATACGCTTTGTATGCCTCCACCACAATGCACTTGTGTTGTGCCTCCCAACACACACACACACACACACAAAGAGACAGACACACAGGCAGACACACACAGGCAGACACACACACACATACGCACACCACAAAGAGACACACGTACACAGACAGACAGGCACACACACACACACACACAAAGAGACACACATACACATACACAGACAGACAGGCACACACACACACACACACAAAGAGACAGACACACAGGCAGACACACACACACACACACATACGCACAAAGAGACACACGTACACAGACAGACAGGCACACACACACACACACACAGCAGAACCTGCAGGTGGGGGCTGGTGGTGGCTGCCCACAGAGGGGGGGTTGTGGGCGATGACGGGGGTGTGGGTCACTCCGTTCTCCGCCGGCAACACCACCCTGTCCACCTTGGGCTCCGCGGGGGCGTCTCCGCTCGCCTCCACCTGCACAAGGGCACACAGGGGCTGAAGACCCTCCTAGCTGGCTGCTGAAGGGGCACAGGGGCTGAAGACCCTCCTAGCTGGCTGTCAGGGGGGGTCAGCGAACGACAAAGCTAATGCACTTTGTTGTGTTGTTGCTGGGGGTCAAGTTCAGCGAAGGTGTTCTCGTGGTGCCGCTAGCTGCCCGCTTCTGGGCGCGTGCTGAAAAGGTAATGTGGTGTTTCTACGCTGGCATCGTGTCGTGTTGTGTGGTGTGGTCTGCACCACTTTGTTTGTGTTCCCATTTGTGTAGAAACACCAGATTCATACCACCAACACACATCCCATTCACTGGATCCTATATACTGTACAATTATAATATATTATATTTATCAGCAGACACACAGAAGTAACTAACAAAGCTAGTGGGCTGTAAAGGTAGCATATTGGATTAAAGCCGCTGATTTTGAAGAGAAGAAAAAAACACAATCTTGCAAGTAACGTAAATATGCAGAAACAAAACATAATACATAATTACACAGTATGGAAATGCTGCAGTGTGCCTCACTGAAAAGAATGCACGTCAACTCACAAACGGACAACGTGCACACACTGTACAGTGCAAATACATGCCACAGACGAATACACTGCTGTTATTACTTCCAGCACAAGACCAGGAATAATGAACGGACAACACGAATAGCGCACTAGGCTCAAAAAGTATTATTGACGAGAATAATTAATTTTACTTATTTTGTTAAAATAAAAAATCATTCCCGCGTAAAGGCCGTTCTCCCCCAGACGGAGGATCCCGTTGGTACCTGTGTTTGGGCCACTTTGTAGACATAGCTCTGGTACCCGATTCTCAGCATGGCGTGAGACCTTCACAGGTCAGCTCCTGTCATCTCCGGAGTTCTGTAGCTAAACGTACCAAAGCGCTACGCTTCAAAACAAGCAGGGTTCTGTAACTAAACGTTCCAAAGTGCTACGCTTCAAAC
>JAODUH010061287.1:0-17587 GCA_027564835.1 Typhlichthys subterraneus | reverse complement strand
TGTGTGTGTGTGTGTGTGTGTGTGTGTGTGTGTGTGTGTGTGTGGGTGTGTGTGTGTGTGTGTGTGTGTGTGTGTGCATGTGCGTGTGCGTGTGTGTGTGAGTTGAGAATGTGGGGGGGATTAAGAGATGGGGGCAGGGGTGAAAGCAGCCATGGTGTGTGGATGAAATGTGCACCCACCCACACACACCATTATATGACAGATTTGTGAACGTAACAACCCTCAGATCTCCCACCCTCAGCATAATGCCTGTAGCTGCTGAACAATAATTCAGTTGCACTGTTGAGCTAAATACCACAGCCTAGACTGACGGGAAGATTTACATCCTGACATTAATGAATTCCACAGGCCGAAGCCAAAAAAGAGATGGCTGATTAAATAACACAATCATAATATTTTTACTAAGATTACTTGCTTAATATTTTCCTTCTGACGAAACAGGTGACGGTATTAGATACAACTGTCAGGATCGACAGTGTTAGATAGAACTGCGTTAAATATAACTGTCAGGGCCGGGCAGTGCGGCCGTTCTCTGCGTGAAAACCCATTTTTGCGTCCACAGGCTTTGGAAGTGCGGCAGGTGGGAGCCATATCCTGGCCTTCTGTCAACGAGCTGTGTGACCGACAGCTTCATTAGAAACAAAATGGACGCCCTCCCCCCGGACACGCCTTTGTTTCCCCCTCAGCACTCTGGGATTGGGAGAGGGGACAATCCGAGCAGGACCTTTTTTTTTTTTTTTTTTTGAGTGGGAGGTCTTCAATTGTCACATGCTTAATAGAGTGTGCGCTCTCCATCTTGCTCAAGACCGTGCACGTGAGATGGAAACGCACTTGCACACAGAATTCCAGTCGCTGACATTATCTTGCCATCTAAGCTTCTGGCGGAAAATCAAACATGATTGATGACTTGAGCCTTGCTGTGTTGAAAGACTGAGGTGTGTGACTTTGGCCTGTGGACAAAAGAATGATAGCCAAAAGGTTAAGTGTACGATAGGACCGTCCACAAGACAGATAATGTTATTAATCACCTGGCCACTGCAATATTCATAGATATTTGTCCATATTGCTGATTTACATCAGTGGCTAATATATTCCCTATGGTATCTTCATAATCATAACCTCTCTGGACCTTGGCAATCTAACTGAAAACGTGACTGTTGACATCTCACAAAAAGTAATAAAGCGCTTGCTAGTCCCGCTCTGTAAGCATGAAATGAAACGTGAAAAGCGGTATTAATTTATCAAGCTACTACTCTGCAACCACCAACTGTGTCTGGAGCACAGCGCTAGCCAACCCAACATGCTTCAGGAGGCATTAATAGGTCTTTGTTTGAGAAGGGGCCACAGGCATAGACCCAACACTAATGGCTTAGGGATCCCCACAGATGCTTTAATTGAAGTTGGCTCTCTGATGTCTAGTGGGCAGGAGCGCAAGATAGACGACAGCAAGAGAGAAAGAGAGAATGTACTGAAAATGAAGAGGAAGATGAGAAACTAAATGGGAGCAGGGTGATGACGGGGACAAAGAAAGAAATGACTGAACTCTGTTCCTAGCACCAGCACTGGAGGAGAAAGAGAAATTAATAAGAGGGAGGGAAGGGCTGGGCAGTTAGCCAATCAGGATGTTCCCTTGAGCTCGTCAAACAGTCGGCTGTCAGTGGAGACACCTGGGATCATCAATGATTGATCAAACGGGAGGGGGCTTGACATAACAAACCCAAGACCAGAAGAAAGATGATACAAGAATACAGGAAAAATGGTTGTGGGTGTGTACAGTATCTGTGTGCGTGTGTGTTATAAACTCTCGAGCATAAAACACAAAATAGGTAGGCTAATCAATTATTTAAAAAAAAATTGCAATGCAAAATTCAGGCAACAATATTTGAAGAAAAATTTAAAAAACAACCCAAATGGAGACCAAAAAAGCAATACACACATTTTGATGTTCTATATAGCCTGTCCAAAACAAGGCTAGAAAAAGACAAGCACCCATTACGATCAAAGGCCCAACACCCCTGTCATTCTATACAGTGTTCCAGCACTGCCTGCATGTTATGAGTTATAAACAAACACACCAGCTCAAGACCGTTCTCCCCCATCCTGGAAGATGCAGATGTCAGTTCTGTGTTTATTTTTTTACTGATGATTTTTTTAAATGTTTTTATCCCCAAAAGGTATACGAAACAACTAAATGTGTAGCTAGCCTTTAGATTAAACGACCAAACAACCACTTCATTGTTGTCAGTGTCACTGAAGGGCATCTAGACTCCTAGGGCTACCTGGCATTGATGCTGAAGCTGTGAAACAAAGAGCATAATACAGCCTTGTGTCAAAACATGGATATATTAAAGAGGGCCGTCTGATGTCAAAGATTAATTACTCGAGCTATGATGTGGACATTTTCTTCTCAAACGGAGAGAATCTACCATGTTGTTGCATGCACTTTTGTCTACAGTACAGTAGGCTATAAATCATCAGACTAACATGCTAACGTGTTCTTTTATGCTACAATATAGGAGTTTGATAAAATACATTTTACTACACTTTCATTAATGCATGTGCTAATTAAATGTCATTCTTTCTTCGACTTTTGGCTAACCAAGAGACGTGCTGGCTTAATGACAATGTCTTCAATTATTTGTGTCTTTGCATTTTATAAGAACAGCAGGTAAATGCACGGCTCATTTGTCATTCACCCCACTTGGCAGTATGTGACTTTGGCCACATATAGGCCTACTGTATTTCAATTCTAAATATAAAAAACAATATATATATATATACACACATACACACATTATTTTTTTCCCCTCACTAGTACAGTATGTTTCTGCAAGCAAATGGAAGATAATGGAGAGTCCAGTTATCATGTATCTTGAGAAACTTATAACAGCATCCTAAATGTCAGTGTGGAGGATGTTGAGGCTTTCGCAAACGTTCAGAATACATTTACGTTCCCTACATTTAAGAGGGTTATTTCATGTAATAGGCCAGTTATCAATTACTTTCCCAATATATTTTATATATATTTTTCCTATTCACCAAGAAAAAGCAGAAACCAGTACACATTTACCTTACAACCATTTCCCCCAGTAAGATAGCAAAATCTGAGGTTTAACAATGGCTGATGGCAGCATGATCACTATGTGAATGTCAAGACACACACACACACACACAGGTTGATGCTTTCAATTATAGGAGCTAACATCTGACACTTGGACACAGGAGCCCCTATTGATTGGCTGTGCCTATACAAATGGATGTGTCAAGGACAAATGGGGTCAAACTGTGAACCCCGGAAAAAGAAAGGCTGGGGAGAATGGAAAGCTAGAGAGAGAGAGAGAGAGAGAATAAAATAGGACATGGGATGTTGAAATGTCCCTGGAAAATAAAGGGGAACCATCCATTTGGATATGCAATGAGGTTAAGGGCCATGGTGTATGTGTGTGCGCGCGCACGCATGTGTGTGTCAGCAGCTGGACAAACAGACCTGATCTGACTACTGTTGGACTAGTGGACACCACTGACCAAGAACACATCGCACACCCACACGCACGCGCATGCACACACAGGCACAACTTGAATCAGGAAAACAACAGGTTTTTCTGCAAGTTGCAGGGTGCTTCTCAACTCACCATGAGCCACTTTGAAGTTAAAGTGTGATACACTATTACAATAATAAGCCTCGCGCAGTGTGTGTGTGCGCGCGCGTGCATGCATCATCTGTGTAAACATCACCGGAGGTGATAATGGACCCCATCAGAAGAGAGCAGCCTGTTGCTGCTACCGCAAAGCAGCTACAGTACCCTGCCTCCCTGTGAGAGGAGAACAGCACTGTATGTCTTCATACTTCAGTCGAGGGTCTTGAGACAGGGACTTGTAGAGAAAACAAGTCTGTGAGCTGTGACTATGTTTACACAATTTACCGATTGGGAAAAAGATAATGTGTAGCACCAGACAGAATTGTACCCACAAAGTAAATGCTGATACTGTAGAATGTAGATTAACATCCAAATCCAAATACTATTTAAACTGCAGTGAACCAGACTAAAACAAACATGTGGTTGATTATATTTCATAGTTTGTCTTTCATAGTTTGAAAGACAATTCATTAATAATCACTCTGCAATTCTGGTAAGCAAAGCAACATACCTCCTGGTTCATTTTAACACGCGACTATGTAATGATAAATATATGAGCTCTTGGTAAAGCTGGACAGAAATGCAATGGCTGAAATTAATTGTGTGTGTGTGTGATAACTCTTGAGTTTGACCAGGGCCCACACTATCACTGCATGGCATTTTAAACTATAGGACCAAATACTGCAGCAAATATAAAGTACTTTTAATTTCCACCGTTTTATTATAGTCTCCTTCTTCATATTTCCCCCTTTAGCTCTGCTCCAGTGTTTTTGTTATATTATAATCTTGCCAGATTTCCCCTTGTTTTACAGGTCTCAGAGCCCCTGTTTCATGTGCTCAACACAACCATGAACAGTATAACGCAAGTATTCCAGAAGTATATACTAGCCTTGTCTCAAATAAAACTGCTACAAACCTCGCAAATGTAAAACATGCATGAATTCATTGTTTTTGCAAAGGTGTTCTGCCCCAGGGATTACCTTTTTCCGTGAATATTAATGAAGGTCTAATTATTATCGACTGCGTTGTTCCATTTTAGTAAGTCCCACCCCATTTCTGGTGGAGTAGCCTCTATTCTGCAATCTGTAAAGTACTACCAAGTACCTACACTAGCATTTTCTTTGGAATTTGTCTTAGCAAAGGCTATGGGAGACGTTGAACACAGATGTCTTTACTTGCCTCCTGTGATTACTGGCGGAGAAAAAAAAAGATACAAATAGAGCAGGAAAATGGACAGGTCAGGGTTCTAAGATATGTTTGGCTGTAGGCACATTGTAGCTCAAGTTATCATGATGAGCCAGTCAGACATTGTTGTTTCACCTAAAAGAACAGGACGTATACAGGAAGAATCTGGAGCACCAGTCACACGCTGACTTGTCCAAAGCAATGTTATGTGTCTGTACCTTTACCCACTATGGAGATGGAATACTAGACATTATAAACAGGTATATGGTAGCTTAGCCTATATATTTATTTTTTAGAAGGAATTGCTAAACTTCTTCTTCCGCAAAGAAATTAATCTTACGTTTATTCATATTTTATGATTTATGACATAACTTATTATACTTCACAAAACACATTTGAGCACAAAAATCTATTAATTGTGTGATGAAAAAATCTGTGATTGTGCTGTTTACATACATATGCAGGACTTGCAGGTGGAGTGAAAAATAAGCTCACAGTGATTAAAAAGGTTTCGGAAGCCAAATATATATATATATATATAAATAAAATAGTATAAAATCTGTATCTGTCGATATTGCAGACTGAAAATCCCTAGCAACAACCACAAGACATGCATTCAGTCATGTATGAAGGAGGAAAAAGCTAGTGGTAAAGAAGCTACTGAGACATAGATTTAACAACAAAAAAACATTCAGTAACACAAGACTAGCAGAATAGATTTTAAAATGTACAGGACTCTCTTATAACGTGTTGCTAAAGAACACTATCATCACAAAGTATTGTCATAAATTGCATTTCAAAACATACAGAGCTCTTCTCGCGGAGGTTCTAGGCTACATGTTAGCATAAAAATGCAGAGCTGACAGAGGAGCCACACAATGATGCAGATTTGTCATGTGGCGGGGTCAAAACAAGCCAACCAAATGATTTCCTCCTCTTTCAGCTGCAGCTGCAGGAATTGGAACAAACACATAGAATCCTAGTACCCTGGTTCCTCAATTCTTCTCTGGCAAGGCCAAGGTCCTTCACCTAATTATACCACTCAATGCAGAAAGCAATAGGCTACCTCTTCCATTCCTTTCCTCTAATGCATCTTCCACTCCCTTATATGAGAAAACTGAGTGAATAGCTAACCTGAACCTTGCATGCCTAAAATAGCTTGACAGAAAGGCATATGTCTGTCTGTGCATGTGAACCAGAGAACACAGAGCGAGAATCACACAAGACGTCAAGACACCCGATTACAAGAGAGACAGTCGTGTAGTGTGTGCTGCACATCCATCTAACCACTTTGAAAGTCATGTGGTCTGAACTCGGCATAAGAAATACCTATTCTGAGGCAAAAGACATTTCATTGGGTGTCACATTGGGCAGGTTTAACATAATTACAGTAAATTTTGTTTACCCGTTTTCTTTCTTTGAAATGACTTTTCCGCATAACACATTTGCATTGACTGTAAAGAATGTTCTCCCGTATGATATTTGAGAAGTTGAATGGCAGGGCACGTGTTGGCAGTAACACATTTTTAAAGACTATGTTATGAGATCTGTAATGTACAGTAGGTCTAATGCTTTAGTAGATACCTTTTGCTTGTTTATGTAAATGCATCCAATGAGTAGAAGCCATACATTATGCAATGTACTGGATTCTCCATATCTCTTTATCACAACTGAAGGGAACTAGGATGTTAGCATGTATTGACTAGCAGCATGCATTTATTGGCCAAGGACAGTCAGCAGACCCCATAGTGGGTGGCCTGATGTCCTTCCCAGAAAGTATTATGTGTAATCTTCACCCTTATTACTTTCCTTCTGCTTTTCATTAATCAGAGGAAGCCTTAAGGAGATTTTATTTCCACTGACATCACGACAGGAAAAGCTGAAATCCCATGTTGAATTTCGATAATGTCAACAGCCTGAATTCTCCCATTTCCAAAAATAACACAGTAAAAATGCCCTAGCAAACATGGTGAAACAGCAATAACACAAAACACAACAGACAATTAAAATGGATAGGGGCTTGGTAAAACTAATTAGTGATGTGAGACATGCAAGGTCATCCTGTATAGGCAAAGTCAAAACAAACAGTAGCCATTATTGCACCTTTATTAAAAGATGCAGTGAGCAACAATGGAGTATTCTGAAAAACAAACAAAAAAGGATAATGCCGAGAAATGTAAAGAAAATGTACATATTTGTAGAATACATTTGTCCCCTCCACACAATACACCACCTCACCTACACATGTTTAGGTGGTGATTAGTAGAGTTCTGACCATTTTGAGCATATAAGACAGGAACAGAAGCAAAAAAAAAAAAAAAAAAACAATGTTTTCCCAGGGCATTCAATGAACTCATATAGCCAATAGGGTACACCAGTTGCCTACCACATTATAAACACATTTAACAGCACCAAGTATAAACAGCATTTACAGTTATCTCGCTGAATGCTTGTGCAGCACAAGTTGTGCCACTGAACTGTGAACCCGACAAAGCAAATCAATGAGATGTGTAGATAGCAGGCTAATCAAGAGCCTGAGCAGACAAGAATTCTATATGCTTCTGCCCTCATATTCCCTTGTCTTCAGTAGCGTAAAAGGGATTTAGCCGCTATCTATCAGGATCTGGACTGACTCTCAGCAAATCCTCTTCAGTGCCAATAAGCCTGAGTATCAGATGAACTTGTGTATAATAGCAATCCACAGTAGACATTGTGAATAGCAAAGCTGACTTAGAAAATATTTTAGACCTGCTTTCTGCGTGTACAAATCAAAAAATCCCAAATCATTAGTTCGATTGACAGTAGAATAAAGATCACTTCGGGTGGTTTTCAATCAATTCAATCAACAAATTATCAATTCATTGACATCTGCATTTCAAGTTATGTGATTGTAGAAGGATTTTTAATGATTTGAAAATGCCAAGAGTGAATCCTATCGTTACTACCGCAAGCATTCAGATATAATCTCTATGGTGACAATGGAGAGGTCATTGGACAGCATATGGGTGTTAAGGTGTGAAGGCAAAAAAATGTCAACCACTGCTTCGCCCAAACCCCCACAAAAGAATACACTGGCATGTCTTTAAGAAAAGGGAATGTTAGCATGTGTGAGGCAAGCAGATAGCTAGCATAGCTCTGCTGAGCAAGCGGGCAACTGTCTAGGGGCCTGTGCCTGGTTGTAAGGGTCTTCATTCAGGGTGGTGCTGATCTGCTGCTGGGACTGCACCCACCTGTATCCTGTAAAGGCCCATTTATGCTTCTGCGTCGACCATACGCCATGTTACATTTTATGAGAGGTACGCCGTAGGGTACGTGGCTAAGGGAGCCTATGGTGTAGGGTCCACCCACGTGCGCCGCAGAAGCATAAATAGGCCTTAACAGTCACAATGTCTATGCTTGTGGCAGGGATCAAAAACTGTAACGTGGTACGGTAAAATGTTTATACACTAATGCAGTGGTCCTCAATATGGAGTCCGCCAAATAATTAGTTATACATTAAAAAAATACAAAATGTATGGTAGAAAGCATATCAAAGTCTGTATGGTCCTTATATAAGGTCTACGAGTATATGCTTAAAGGCAGGGTCAGTCATTCTTTCTAACTTCGAGCTCAAATCAAACAGTATCGCTGCGTAGCGCTCCGCGGCATCGCCTCACACGTCGAAATGCACTATGAAGCAAAGTGCAGTGCTACGGCTTTGTTCCTACGAGCGGTGCTTGCCACTTTGTTTATGTTCCTATTCACGGAGCCAGGGCTATGGAGAAGTATACATTTTCAACACGCACAGAGAACGTTAAGATAAATACCACGGAGCAACACTGTTGAGCTCGAAGTTAGCAAGAATGACTGACCATGCCTTTAACCCTGCTAAAAAAATCCAGCGTTGCTGGTCACCAGCATAAGGTAGGTTTTACACGCTACTATGTTGCTGGAGAACAACATGACTATGCTGGTCCATCAGCTAGACCAGCACTACCCCAGCACTAACCAGTATGAACCAGTCTGGATGAATTTTTAGCAAAGTGATGTGATTATGAAGGGGTCCTTGGAAAATGTTCTCCCCTTTAAAGAGTCCCTGGCCCAAACAAGGTTGAAAACCCCTGTGTTAATGGATACTGTGGGTATTGTAATTCATTGTAGGACATAAAAGCTTAATCTGTTAGGAAGACAAAAAAAAAAAAAAAAGATAATTAGTTTAGTACATAACTAAATAGGTCAGTGGGTTAGGGAAATCTAGGTTAAGTAATAATAATACATTTACACATTCGTTTACACATCAAATGGCATTTGGTGTGTGTTCTCAAAGGCAAAATTATGGAACAAAACATGCAAACTTTCGAGTCCGGCATGAAGCATTATAAAACAAACGCGTTTCAAGAATATAGATAGCCACAATTGCAGTTTAACAGCAGTTTGACAAGCGTTAAATTACGCAATACAGCTATTGTTTGATATAGGCTTCTGCCAGCTTTCTACATTTATGTTGTGTTTAATTAAGTTTGCCCTTTATGAGACTGACACACAGTAGCCACATGAAAAGCATAATATCAAGATATTTAAATGTCCCTTTGCTGCTTAATCCAAATCTCTGGTGTGCTAAATAGTGGGGCTTGGGGTGGTTACTTCAATAGAGCAGCTGGGGAAGTAAGGCTTTGGCTACAGGCTGTGTACCAGACCTGGCGAAGATTTTAAACAAGTCTCCAGTGAACCATCTGAAGGAACAAGAGCTACAAGGGTTGGTAGCAGAAACTGTCCTAGGCAGCTAAATCATTCATCGCAATACACAGGACGCACTATGAGCCACATCCTCAGTTTGAAATGTATCTCAAACATGCTGTACTTTATATAAAAATATTAAATTAGGTTTGAAAACAGGATTATATTAGGCAGGGTGTTCCTCAACCAAGTTTGCTATATTTATTATGCTTAAGTGATATAGTACTAAATTACAAAGGTACAGTAAGCGATTGCAAACTAATAGGCCTACACATTTTGTCAAATCAAATTTAGCAAACACAAAGCGGTATTTACTAATGATTTTCATATTCATTTAATTTAAACAATTAATACAAGCAAATTATAATCTCAGAAACTGGTAATTTCTTTCTTGTCTTTTTTAAACAAAATGAACATCAATTGCTAAAATATTGGCATAATGGGATTTTGGCTATATGGAAATATCCTTCTTGTTGTTATCGCATATAAAATACCCTGTGTGTTCAGTTGGGCTACTGTGAGAGATTCTGAGATTTTAATTTAAATCTAGCAGACAGCCTCCTACTACTGTAGGCCTAATGAAAATGCTAAAGTATTAGGCTGCAAATTGGACAGCCAGCCAAATGCCCGGGAATTAATTCTGTTTAGGATACAATCCACTATCTAGATAGTACTGTAACTGACTGAAACAGATGTTACTCGAAAACATTCCAAGAGGGTCCATGCTTTGAAAGGTAAAATACATTGCTTGAATGGACAATTTCAATAATCTCTTTCCCAACACAGCAGAGAAGAAATAGAGAAAAAAAAAAAAACACGATTGTTTTGAGTTAACACACAAGTCCTTATCTTCCCAATACTCCCACCCACCACGACCTCCTCCATCCACACACACACGCGCACACACACGCGCAAACACACGCGCAAACACACGTGCACACACAGGAATGTACCATGTGGGACCCCCAGCTGTTGCTACTGTGCCTGGGAAACGCCCCAAATTTCTCCATCATATCGTATATCATTTGATCACACACGTGAGCATGAGAGCACATTATCTATTTCAACATATGTAAACATTCAGTGATTCATCGCATCTGCCCAATACTTAGCATATCCTACAGGTAAATCCCTTCCCCGAAGGCACAGAGCCATGAACCATTACAAAGATCTGGAAACACTCCATTGGCTCTATTTACAATGATTCATTCTTATAGCTGATAATATTAAGCCCAGAGCGCACAAATGGCACACGCCAGAGACTTTCCAGGTTAGGTCAATATCCAGTTAGCCTGTAACCCATTGTTGGAGTAACACCAAGGCAAACAAGCCCCAAACCTCTTGTAAAGAACATGTAGTTTATTGTCAGGAATGTGCAAGAGTGATTGGCTAGGCATTTGGGAAACACATTTGTAAAAATCAAATAAAGTCAATGTGCAGTGTATACCATGTTTAATGTTTATTGTGTGTCATTGCTACTGTAAATGTTTATTTCTGATTGTTCTAATAAATTAAACAATAAAAAATTGCTTTTTGCACATCCCTATTTATTGTAATAGTGGTTTGGTGCCGATTTGCTGGTTCTCATGTGCATGAATGGGAAAGTAGTTAAACCTACAGTTTAGCGTACAGTATAATATTTGGCCATGTGCGACATTCACTATCCATGCATGCTAACGTGTACGTTTCACAGAAAGCGCTTTCAATGTGAATGCATCAGGTGTAGAGCAGCCAGACTATTCTGCACTGGCCTTGAGACCTTTCTTCTGTCTGTTGTAGAGTCAATCATTTTGTGTTACCCTAATCTGACGTACACATCTACATGGCACAGAGGCACGTATTAAGACAAGCTTATTCCAGAACTGTGCACGCACTAATAAACGTACCCTCAACAGCGCTGTAAGTAAAGTAAAAGCAAACCAAATGAATGGATACAAATATTTACACCTTCACTGCCTTCATAATACATTGTACACTATCTGGTAACACTATGCATGCAGACATTTTATCTCCCACATTAGACTACTACAGCACAGTCAAGTGTGGGTAATGTGATATTGTGCTTGTGGAAAAGACACTTGGGCAAGCAGATGGCCCAGCTATACAAAAATGTCTGGATTTTGGGACCAGATGCTTTAATAATGCAGAAAAAAAGCTAAGCCTGAGCTTCAATGCTTAGCTGCATAACGCCAAATTATATATATAAAAAAGGTTTCTTATCAAAATAATTTGAACATCTAAACATTTTCATTTGCCTTTACTCTTATTTACTCCCCTACAAATGATAGCGGTCCTTGGCACACATCGTAATTAGCATGTGGGTGGTTGTGCTGGACTTGACTGACTCAGTGGGCATCAAAGCGCTCTCTACACAGCAGCAATATCAGGTGCAGAACAGGTCTGATGGATGCCTTGCAAAAGGCCAAGCCTCACCTAGTCTGAGAACAGCTGCGAACATAGCACACGATCCTCCATAAACATTCAGTCTCTCCAGGACATATTTAAATCCTACTCTTAAGAATGTTTTGGCATGGGAGGGAGTGGCTCTGTATTGTCTTGGATCCACACAGAGCAGTAGGCCTAGTTTATAGCCAGAGGATTGGTACAGGTAAATTAGTAGGACATTCTGTTTGTAGCTCATTCAGCTTTAGTTTTTATTTTTATAAAGTCGGTTTGCAGAAGGCCTGATAAGGAGACAGCATATGCTCCGATAGCTAATTTTTGTTTACATTTTGTTAGCTTATCTACCCAAGTTCAACAGTTTCTGAAACTAATGAGGCAATAACTGAACAGCTGTCCAGCATAACTATCAGGTGAACAAGGCAAGCATTTGACATTTGGCTTATTACAATATACATTTCTGTAAGGTGACACGTGTTCGTATATTGCAGCCTATTTCAATTATCCCTTTCTTGCTCTGTATAGAATTTCAGTTAATAGGCCTACAATAGATAACGGAATAGGATATAATTGACCAGTTCCAGAGTGTGTGAGCTAGATAATATATCCATTCATAAACAATGCAGACAGTCACATCCCAACGTTTGATCCTAAACGTATTGACTGGTAAGGCTAAATTAGGCTAGAAAGTGTATTTTCACATACGTTCATGCACTTTAATTTACTTACCTGCTACTGTGGTCAAGCGTCTGCATGAATGAGTGGTGCTCGGTAGGCTGAACGATAACCTCTGAGTGTGTGTCCGAGTTCCAATAACTCCTCATTTTAGTCAGTCATCGTCATTTCACTCTGGTAATCCGATACATTTTGGAGGCAATGTACAACTTTAAGCAGTATGAACGTACGCATAACAGTCTCTGAAAGCACGTTTTAGTCAAACTCCAGGAAAAGCAGCCTCCGTAGTTCGTGGGGAGCTGAGCTCACAAGACAAGGCGAGCTCCGCAACTGACCGTAGATCGGCAGAGCAAGCAAGACGACGACGACAGGACAGCCCCGGCAGGACATAGGCACTGCGATTTGTAGCCTACTGTAGGCAACAGCGGCTTTATTAGTCTACTGGAAAATATAGGCTAGTTCCATTACTGGTCACGTGCAGCCTAAATATATTTTCATGAGCTTTACAAGTTCAAAATACTGATAGCCTCTTACTTTGACAATGACAAATCTTATCCTTGGTTCAACCACTGATTTCACACATTGTAGCCCATTGGCCTGTTGGCAAAAAAGGGTGAATTAGAATTGGCTATAAAAGCAGTCACAATATTTTTGACTAATCTTCTGTTCGTAATGTTTATTTAGCTGGTATGCTGTAGGTTGGTTAGACAAAAGCAAAACATTTAAAAAAATATGCCAAAACAAAACGGCCAAACCTGCAGTCACTCACATTTGCGAGCAGTTCCAATATGTTGCAATACCACCATCTTCTGGCCGATTAGTGGTACTCTGTAACATTTACTGACATTCCGTGCAACAACAAAAACAATTGTGTGAATTAGAGTGCAAGCCTATCAAAGAAAGATAGGCTATATATTATATAAACAACACTTTTATGAGAAAAGATACATTCAATCTTTCAAAGATTATAGTAGCCTATTTAATGGCAATATTATGTATCTCTGCTTTATTTGGCAGGCATTATTTTCAATTATACTTGTAAAAATAAATGTTTTGGCTATGTCCAAAAATGTTAAATATTGACAATGACGTGAATTTACTATAATAAATAACAAAATAAACAGTATTACTATAGTAAATTGTTCATTATATTCCTGCTTGACTCTATCACAGAAAGCCTAGTGAAGCAACACATACTTCTGTGGGTGGAGCACTAGAACTCTCTACCATATATAGGCAGCTGTGCATTGTGCTCATCAATGAAACAACACACAAACCTACTTGTGCTATGAATCCAAGCAGAAGCGTCCTTGCGAGATCATCCAGATCTCATGTCACCTATTTCATACTGGCAGCGAAGCCAAACTCTGTGAGGTCAGGATGGTATAATACAATCACACCTCATCATCAATGAAAGCACACATTCATTTAATGCTAAAGTGGAGAGGGTCAGTCCTAAGTATTGGCATTTCATCTCACACAACTGCAGGATATGCATCGCAACATCACATTACAAAGTTACAGTAAGCTACTGTATATGATTGTAAATGTAACTGGTCTGCAACTGTAATAACCCATCAAACCCATTGTTTCCCAGACCTTAAGATACATCCAATATAACGTATTGTAAGAAATGTTAAATAGACTCACCAATTACATCCATTATTTTAAAAGTAAATATCCACGATGATCTTCCATTGGACAAATGTGTTAAAAGGTTAACTGCGGAGCTATACTGTTTTGATTTGAGCTCAAAGTTAGCAAGAATGCCATATACCTTTAAGTGTATGCACTCTTATTTATAAGCCCTGAGCTTCACTGGATATATATGTTCTATTTATTTATCTATATTATCATTTATGCTGTATTTAGCAAAAAATAAAATTACTTTTTTAACTTTATTTTTTACAGAGTAGTTTGTATTATTTTTGTATTATTTTGTAATAATGTTTACCATCTATATCTGAGTACTCCTTCAAGTAGAACCTATATGCAAAATGTTTTTTCCCTAGGTTACACATGCCTGTATCTTGTTTTGATACATTGGCTTATTTGATAAAACAAGACTCCAGTAACAATTTGCATTGCAAAGTTTCTGTTATGTGCAATAACACAAGCCATATGGCCATCTCTTCAGCGGAGTGTCTAGATTATGATGGAAAAAAGGTGAGTTTCCGTTCTGAAGATATGACACGAAATATAAGCCTATTGTAAAGCGATTGTAATGGGGATGGCACTGGCTACTCCTGGCCCCCACTTAGCTCCGCCCATATATGTATAGATTTAATAAAAAATCTAAAATAAAATAAAATAAAAAATGTATTTGCTTGGAAATTACACTAAATCCACAGACACAGTTCAAGTCAGGTACCAAGCGACCTCCAGTGGACGTGTGGGCGCACGTCTACATTTCTACTTATTACTACACCTATTACTACACTTCTGAACTGGAATCAAATATGTCCAATGACCATTGATTTGGGCTACCTGGTCAATATATAAACCTTTAAAACATTTTTTTTTTTAAATCACATGAAGCATGCAGCCATATTAAATTCCGTGGCGCAATTCTTGTGTAATTACACGAAGTCAATAGTCGTCTGGCTGTGATTGAACTGCTTTTATTGACAACTGTTGTGATGACAGCTTATCCACGTGACAAGGCTGAGGAGAGACTGGGCAGGAGTTGCCGAAGAGGGTGTGTCCTTTCTCATATTACCTTTGCTTTCCCACCTGTTGAAGATCTGCCAAAGACTACAGTGTTATGTAGAAAAAGACTCATTTTGATTTTTGTTTTACATTTAATTCATTTGCATAGGCTATAGGTTAGCTACAATGGAATCACCAGTAAATGAGTCGCCAGTGAGACCTGGGTTTCACAGAACCGAGATACAGAAAACGACGTGGGAAGTTCCAAAGCGCTATGAAGCGCTCAAGGCAGTGGGCTCGGGGGCATACGGCACAGTTTGGTGAGTTTGCATCCATAACTATTACAGGGCACGCTGTTGAAGTGTCCAGTAGGCCTACTGTCTACCGATACAAGTTACCAGTGGGTCATTGTATCATATCCCGAATTTAGAACCCTGTGTAGCTATGTACATTTGTCAGTATTTGGTTACATTTCAATCTACTAGAAGCATCGTGTAGTATGCTATCCTTTAATATTTTTGCAGCCGCGTTAACTGTAGATATCAATAGGTTTTATTACATGCAACTCTAAGAAAAGGTTGCTGTCTGCCCTATTATATATATATGCCTAAGGCTACAGCAAGTCGATGCAAGTCTTAAGATAAGGCAATAATGTCCTACCAGGCCTACTCAAACAATAGTCTTGGACTAAGTTTTACATATAGTACATATATACATGCATACAACAGAATTGTAGTATTTTACAGTAGTTCCATGTTTATTGGTGAAGAAAGCTTTATTAGAGGTGGCCATTTATCTTTCTGCTTGATTTAAAGCTATTTTCTTTTACTGAACCCCTTAATTTTCCTTCTTAGCTCAGCAATTGATAAGCAGACCAAGGAGAAAGTGGCCATCAAAAAGCTGTACCGACCGTTCCAGTCCCTGATTCATGCCAAAAGGGCCTACAGAGAACTCCGGTTACTTCGGTACATCCAGAATGACAATGTGAGTCCTTGAACAACATAGTGAAATGGACTGTACACAGGTTGGTGTTTATTTAAAGGATAGATTGTGCTCAGTGTAGCCCATTTGAAATCCTGGCTGCTCACAAATGTATAATGTGCAGTTTAAGTGTACAATGTTATTACTGTATAATGTAATGTCGACAGTACAGTATGCTATGCTCCCTGTCAAACTGTTGTGTTTTGTAATATTGCAACCCGCATGGTTCAGTGTTTCCACTGTTGGAGCAGGAGTCAAGACTGTGATTGTTCAAATGCAGATCCTTTTATTGGACCAAGCCAATTTGACCATAGGCTAAGCTTATTATCTCAATGGAGATCAATAGAGAACTGTATATTGAGACTCATTATGGATTGGTTGTCATTGTTGTAATGTCTTTTGGTTCATCATAAAGGTGATCTCCCTCTTAGATGTCTTCACACCTGATTCCTCGCTGGAGAAATTCCATACTTTGTGAGTTTGGAGACATAAGCAGCATTCCTGTAATTTGTCACAGCTTGTCGAAACAGAGTGTGTGTGTGTGTGCGTGTGCGTGCGCGTGTGTGTGCATGTGTGTGTGTGTGCCATGGAGAGACGTGAGGGCAATATTGCTCATGTGTGTTTTATTTTGTCTGACTAGTTCAGCCAAAAAGAAAATGTATATTTGGATTGTAGAGAAAAGTATATTTTATACTAGATTTTACTGTTCATGTACCCTTCCTTGACTAGATGTATTTTTATCTTATGTCATCTTACACCCTTGTAATTAATATTATTGTATGTATTTCTCTCTCTCTCTCTCTCTCTCTCTCTCTCTCTCTCTCTCTCTCTCTCTCTCTCTCTCTCTCTCTCTCTCTCTCTCTAGTTACATGGTAATGCCCTTTGTGGCCCAAGACCTAGGACATATTATGAAGAAGCGGAGACTGAATGATCGTATAATCACCTACCTGTTTTACCAGCTTCTACGAGGACTCAAAGTGGGTTTTAAGGATTTAGTTTCATTACTTGTATTTTATATGTTCAGAATTTGAGAAGAAATAAAAGCAGACATGCACATTTTTTCCATAATGCCATCAATACTACGTATTTCCATTAAAGAATTAATTTCATGCGGATCTTTAGATAACGGTCTGTTTTCAGTGACTGTTGCTTTAAATGTAACAAGCCACTGTCCACCTCGCCCTGACTTCCACATAGCTGTGTTGACGTGAGGCTACGACTGCTTTACTGCTATTACCGGTGCAGGCTACTCAAACACGGTTTGAACCGTCCAGACTACAGTAAAGGATACAGGCGGCAGAATGTAGTTAATTGTTGTTCGTGTCAACAACACAGCAGCAGCT
>JAODUH010061276.1:0-17589 GCA_027564835.1 Typhlichthys subterraneus | reverse complement strand
AAAGAGTAAGGAAAGAGAGAGAGAGAGAGAGAGAGGCGGGGGTTAGGAGAGAAAAGGGGTAAGGAGAGAGAGAGAGAGAGAGGGTGTAAGGAGAGAAAAAGGGGTAAGGAGAGAGAGAGAGAGAGAGAGAGAGCGGTGGGAAGAGAAAGAGGGACATGATGAAAAGCAATTATGTTATTAATCTTTCACATAAACAGACTGGTATTCGCAGCACAGCAGGGAAGCATATAGGAGTCAACACGAGGCGACATTTAATTCAAATGAATGAAAATATGACATAAATCTAGGCAGCTCATTTAATCAACTGTGGACTGTTACAGTGGCATGCGTTTGGAAGACAGGCTTTACTGTAAGACTCGATATTAAATGTGCAACTTTGAAAGATGGCAATCTTTCCACTTTCAAGGTAGCTGATAACATTATCTGGCTTTATAAGCATATTCCAGGGGGGAAATCTTGCAAATGCATTGTAATGCAGTGCAATATTACCGAGTTATAGCACCATGATCAATAATTTATGTACCGCAGAGGTCTTTTTCAGGCCAAGGACCCCCTGGCTGATAAGAAACATGGCAGACCTTGACATATCGTATATAAATATGTGTTGCTTATTAAACTGGGCCAACAATATTGTGTAGGACGACCATGTATAAAAGTACTTTTTAATGGTGTACTGCATGCTAAGTGATTCAGAAAATGGACAGATTCAATTTATATCTTACTACGGTTGCATTTACGTTAATGTGTATTTTAGGACAGTTTTGGAAGAACAATAAGTTTGGGATGAAGTCACAGTAGTAACTCTGAGGAGCCCCTAATGGTCATGGACCGCTGTTGAAGAGCTCTGGTCTGCTTGGAGGTATGCCTCTGTTCTGGGAGCTCCAAAAGACCCCCACAGGGTACAGAACAGAGCAAGCATCAATGACCACAGATATTTATTAATACAGACAAAAGGCGGGCCTAGCCATCTTAAATAAGGAGCCCTGGACTATTCGACCAATGTGTGTAGAGCCGTAACACTTACCTGTAATAGCCAATACTTTTCAATCGTAACCCAGTGAGCGGCAAAACAAAGTCGCCGGGGGACCTTTATGTGGGTGGGCAGTAGCCTACCTAACATGTCAGTGTGTGTTTCTATTCAGTACCCATACAGTACAGTGCTCACCATTAACACACGCTGCTCCTCCCAGTTCCAGGGTGGCGTGTGGTCCCTTAACATGGCCACGTGCGACAGCCTGATGACCATGGATGTGATGCTGTGCACCGCTTCCATCTTCAACCTCTGTGCCATCAGCATCGACAGGTCGGTGTTGTCCCCGTGGAGCTCTGGGAGAGGGGCGGGGCTATGGTGTGAGGGGCGATGCCACTATGTGGAGGGGCGTGGCTACCGTGGGAGGGGCGTGGCTACTGTGTGATGGGCGGGGCTACGGTGTGAGGGGTGTGGGGCCACTGTGTGTTTAAAAAAAATGTTTTAATCAAGTTCAATTATCGACAAGCTTTCTCCAGAATGACCATACCTTTAAAAAAGCCCCCTTCTAAAAACAATGACATAGAAAACCTCACCCTGCCAAAGGTGAAGGTCAGAGTGCAGCCATACTGCTACTAATTGAAGGCTCCCTATAAGGGACCATGTCAGGTGACTCAAGTGAACTCAAAGTCCTCATAGGAAAGTCTGGCAACACGGCAGCCATCTTGGTAAGGTCAAAGTCCTCCTAAGCAAATCTGCAAATGCCTCATTGGTTAAATAGGTTAATGCTTGGCAGCTATAAAGCAGACAATTGGCTTTTTTGGGGGGAGGGGCGGGATACAGGGATATGGAAACTGCCAAAGTTCTTGTTTCAGAATTCTCACATAGAGCTCCATTCAGAATGACCTAAGTGGCATAGTGTCTCTGGCTTGGCCATCTAATTCATTAAGATGGCCTGATATGACCCTTTGCCTGCAAAATCACTGACACACACACACACACACCACCCCCTAATCCTTCCCATATGAAGACAAATAAAAGGCAGACCAAACAATTTGGGCCCCAGTAGAAGGATGTGTCTGAACCGATAAGCTGCGATTTCTGTGCAGCGATGGTCATCGATAAGGTGATTGTCCTTTTCCATGGCTTGCTTGGCATTAAAGGATGTTGCTACAGCCTTAAAGGCTATACTGACATTTATTGTCCTCAGTAGAGCTGATGTTATTACATTATAGACAAATGGATATATAGAACTAGAGGTCATTTTGTGAGGTTTTAGGAAATGTAGTGGTCTACCAGTATTGGCCAGGGAGCCATTCTAAATGGCGCTAAACAGTTTAAATAGCTTTAAGCTATTCCACTTATCTTACAATTCTCTATCCAGTCTACATTGGAAGTTCTACAGTGGAATCAAAGAATCCAAGTAGCCCATGCATTATATAGTATTTATATTATTACATGTTATATATATACTGTATATATATATATATATATAACATGTAATAATATAAATAACATACTGGTGTGAGCAATGCTCACGTTAATGGTGGACCTTCTGACGGTGCACCATTGAAGGGAGAGGTGGTTTTATTTTGATGTATCATCAACCTTATTCCAGCATCACTGACGCCACCCTGAACATTGAAGTTATAAAATAAGAGACCACTGCAGCAGTTTCTCTGATTTTTACTATTTATTGAACGAGCATTAGTGCTCGAATGGTTTTAATGTACAATAGTGCGATCGTCGTCGCAGGCTACATACACGTAACAAAGACATTTTAACAAAGACGTCCGACAAGATGAACCATGAAACAGATATAGCCCTGACAGGCTACAGGTGACGTGATTATGATCCCCAGCACGTGTGGCAGGCGTGTCCGGAGTTGAGCAGGTGCAGGTCAGTGGTCAGAACGTCGGTGAGGAAGATTGAGGGAGGCGGGAACTCAGCCCCGTCTCCCCGGGCGTTACACCTTTACAATATATTTATACAGTAAAGCCTGTGCTGTGGTTTCTTAATTCTAAAAGACAAATCCCTGTGACCTGTGTGCTTGTGCGTAACAATTAGTCATTGTAATCTTAATTAAATAGGGAACATGACAAATAAAAGGTGGCAGAACAAAACTCTGCACAGGTATGATGCAAACATATTTCTCCAACATTGCTGACTGCACCTTTAAGTCCGATGTGGAGACACACTGCACAGCACGTTCCTCTCACACTGGCACCGTAGCGAACGCACCACTTTATCGCCCCAAGGGGAGTTAGTTTTGGAGGCATGCAGTGCAATATCTGCTGTTAAAGCAAAAACACAGAAGTAGGCTATACACAGTACCTGCATGCATGCATGTACTGTGTGTGTGTATGTATGTATGTACACATACACACACACAGTACATAACCTACACACGCACACACACACACGCACATACATAAAGTACATACACACACAGTACATACTGTACACATGCACGCACGCACAGGCACACACACACACACACACATACAGTATATACACATACACAAACACACAGGCTGAATTTATCCGATCAATATAATCAATATAACTTGCTTCTCCCCGCCGCAGGTTCATTGCCGTGTCCATTCCCCTGAACTACAACCGCAAGCACGTGGACCACCGCCAGGTGGCGCTGCTGTTGACCACCTGGGTGCTGGCATTCGCCGTGGCCTCGCCCGTGGTCTTCGGCATCAACGATGTGCCGGGCCGCGCCCCCGGCGGTGAATGCAAGCTGGAGAACGGCGACTACGTCCTCTACTCCTCCGTGTGCTCCTTCTTCATCCCCTGCCCCATCATGCTGCTCCTCTACTGCGGCATGTTCCGTGGCCTGCGCCGCTGGGAGGAGGCGCGCAAGGCCAAGCTGCGGAACAGCATCCAGGCCTGCCGCAAGCTCCAGGAGGCCGCCGCCGCCTCCTCCGCAGCCCGCACGCTGCCACCGTTGGCTTCTCTGCCGCCGCCGCTGCCGCCCGTCATCGAGCGGGAGCCGACGGATAACAACACTCAGGAGACGAGGCTGGACGCACCCCCGCCCCTCCCGGGACGCCCCTACACGCAGGAGACGGGGCTGGACGCGCCCCCGCCCCTCCCAGGATGCCCCTACACGCAGGAGACGGGGCTGGACGTGCCCGCACCCCTCCCAGAACGCCCCTACACGCTGGATGAGGCCAAGCGGAGCCCAGTTCAAACGGTGGCCTTCGCCGAGATCAGGTTCGCCATCGCTCCCCGCAAGAGGAAGAGGGCGAAGATCAACGGCCGTGAGAGGAAGGCCATGAAGGTGCTTCCTGTCGTAGTGGGTGAGTGCCTGTGTTGTTGTTGTTGTTGACTACACCGCTGCTGTACTGCCAAGTACCTCTAGGGTATGTGTGCTGCGCTGTACCCCATTTGAAAAACACTGGTCTACAGTGTTGGGCTACTGGTGTGTTTAATGGGAGAACTGCATTCATTTTAACGCACCATTGTAACGAAAACCCGGAAGGCAAAGCTCTCGATCTACCGGTCAATCTTAGTTCCTACCCTCACCTATGGTCATGAAGGGTGGGTCATGACAGAAAGAATGAGGTCATGGGTACTCGGAGTAGATCCATTAAAAACGAGCCAGTTGAGGTGGTACGGGCATCTGGTTAGGATGCCCCCTGTGCGCCTTCTCAGGGAGGTGTTCCAGCCAGGTATATCCAGCTGGGAGGAGGCCTCGGGGAAGACCCAGGGCTAGGTGGAGAGATTATATCTCCAAACTGGTTTGGGAACACTTTGGGATCCCCCAGTTAGAGCTGTTTAATGTGGCTCGGGAAAGGAAAGTTTGGGGTCCCCTGCTGGAGCTGCTGCCCCTGCGACCCAACCACGGATAAACGGTTAATGATGGATGGATGGAAATTGTTGTGTGGGGCAGACCGCACCACACAACACTTCCAATGTGTGGGGCGGAGATTCTGACGCAGCACCCTATGGCATTGAAGTGTTCAACACTATCCACACAACACTATCCCAGCCTTGGATGTGTATGTCCCTTGGGGGCAGAGCTTCTGAGGGAGCGCCTGAAGTGAGAGGTGTTAAAATATCAACAATCCTTCTCCAGCATTCCTGACTCTATCTATAATGGGTTTGGCCATATCAATCATCCATCGGGTGATTCTGACATACATATGACATCTGCAATAACCTGCATACAATCAAGATGACATGCACTCTTCGTGAATTCCATTCATTCCAATGTCATGTTTTTATTACAGCAGTGGTGGATCGTGGAGCCTCAAAACAGTTCCCGGAAGTTAGCCGCAAATACTTAAAGTACCCTATAAATTACATTGTAAATGTAAATCGATGCATTTATTGACTACAAATTACGTTAGTAATTTTATATATCTATATATGGATTAAAATTATCAAGCACTTCCTGAAACAGTTTTGCATCTCCATGAACCATGTGACCATTGAAAATTTCTGTTGGTGCGACTCTCTCTTCCCATGGTTCTGGTATGTCCTATTGAAACCACTACCGTGCTCTGGGCCCAGGTGGAGGTCTTTAGATTAGCTTGCGTTAACTATTGCATAAGAGTGAAAAAAGGTTGCAGTCTATTAATAGTGTCGACTGTTGATCAGTGTTACCATTTAGTCCATGTTGGCGAGTTACTCCAGACCCTTAATCCTGAATACAATTATTACGCAATAATTTCACCCCTCACAGCTCTGTCACAGGTGGCTATCAGACCTTGTTTCCCTGTTGTGTGAAACCTTTAAGCATCATCCCTACAGCCCATAGAGGTACACCGGTTTTAAAAAAAAGAACTTTTATCAAAGAAATATTGAAGAAATACGGAAAGCCAACAAAATGCTTTATCCCAATTCCTCTTGAGTTAGTTATATAATCAAGATATACATCCATGAAAAAACACATATTGTTGGAAATTACACATCCAAATATTAATCTTGAAAATTTGTAAAAAATTTAGAATATTTATTTATTTATCTTGCATCTGACAATTTAATATTGGAGTTACTGAAGAGTGCAGATAGCAGCCCGTGAGATTAATCTGGCAAATGTTTTGGGCCACCGGCAATAGAAACCATCACTGATTGTGGTTATTGTGCTGTAGCCACACACAGAACCACAAGATAACGAGCCACCTTTTCCCTTTATAATCAAGCTGCAAAGCCTGCACAGCAGGCGTGCATCAATTTGCAGGGAAAAGGGATTCACAGTGGCACAAAGGCCAAGTTGTTTTTGGAGAGTTGAAACGCTGGTTGGATGCAGGTTCAGAATGTTCTGCTCTGCATCTCTTGACATGGCTTGTGAGTCACACGCTGACAAATGATGGAAAACATACCACACACAGCAAGGCACCCCTGATCACCCCTGAACACGTTATCATCTTTTTGTTTTGTTATCTCTCTCCAGAGAAGAAGGCCTGAAGGGTTGTGGCGAGGTGTGCATTGATTGGTTCTTAGCCTTCTGTGACCCATGGGCCTGCATACAGTATATACAGTATATATATATATACTCTCAGAAATCATTTATGTATTTTAAAGTATACATTTCACAAATGTAATCTCATAGGTACTATAGGAACACTCTCTGTGATCTCTATTATTCAAATTCAATTTTACATTATTAATGATACATTATGATCCACTACGATCCACATACTTAGCATTTTTAGTAATCACAAGGTTCAGTCTTGATTTCGGAATGCGTTATGGCACCGATGAATCATCAGATTCAAAATGCACACAAGATGCAAGACAACACCACATTCTGACCTGTCAATTAGGAACAACACGAAAGCCATAGACATATCAGACTTGTCACGCTATGTGACATATTCATTTCTACTGCAGCAAGCTAAAAATGTACAGTGTATGTCCCATCATGCCATACGTACGTGTGTGTGTGGGTATGATATTATTTTCCTTGCTGCCTTTCAGATATAACTGCACCGTGCTGTGGATAGTGCGTTAGCCAATTAGAACATGCCATTGCAGCCATATCTAATCTATTGCTCATCCAAAAATCTATTCAGGGCATTCATTTAAAGCCAAACAAAGAAATAATAAACAAGAAAATGAAACTTGTTGGGGACTTTGGGTTTGTCAGGTTGGATTCCAGAGTTAGTGAATGGCTTTCGGCCTGGGTTCGTCACTTCGTCATTCACATTATTTGACACAGTTCCGTTGAGTTTTTAACCAATGCAGCTGCAGCACTTGGCTCCCTGTGAATTTGTAGATGCGTACGAATAACTTAGATTACAAAGATTGGCGAAGGCCTTGTCATTGTACAATAATCATGTTCTTGCTGAGATGACAACTGCAGGGTTGGCAATAGCAGTGCTGATTCATCTGAATAATGTTTTGGACAACTATTCTCCTTTGCAATGCAAATGTATTTAGACGTAATTATGGTAATTTGGGTGAACGAGAATGACAAACATTTTAGAGAAGAGGAGTAGAGAGTATGACCATGTGAATATTTAATTTGACCTTTGACTGCGGAGGCTGTAGCATCCACAAACTCAGCAGACTCTATCTCGTGAATTTTAGTGGGCAAAGTCAGTCTTGATGCAAGAAAAGTTTTTTTTTTTTGGCATTAGTAAATATCCCATTTTGAAAACAATAACTGTGATGCTAATCCGTTCACAACATGACACGCCATGCACCAGTTCCCTAGGTTAAGTGCTGCTAATTAAGTCCAATCTTCATTCCAAAAGCACTTAGCACAGTCTATGGGCACGGTGTATACAGGCCATAGACTGTATAAATGGGCAAACCCTTCGTGACGTCGCCCATAGCTTTTCTCAAGAATGGATTTGAAGACCGAGCTGTGCTGGCTCTTGCCGTCGCCATGTAAGGCTAATGTCTTGCTAACTGATGATCTATAAAAAAGGGGCACTCTTCACCAGTCGACATTTTCAAAATATTTTTGGCGCAGTACTTTTGGCGCACTTTTGGCACACTACTGTTCAAAGTTGAACTGACGTGCACAAATATTTTGTTACATGTTTAGTCAACACAGACTTTGTCATATTGTCATATTTCATTGTCATTGTCATATTTCTGGCACAAATGGAACCCCATAGGTGTGTTAGACATGCAAGGTGCCATCTAAACATAATTGGGCTGAGATGCTGGTGCTCTAGTGCGACGTGCATGGCTCTTTTAGACTTAGTCACAATGGAGATACCAAACAGTTCAAGGAAGCGCTTGGTGGGCAGTTTGAATTGATACATACATATACAGAAACTGCAATGTTTGGTTATTAGTAGTCAACAAATGCATCGATTTGCATTTATAGACTTCCGGGAAGTGTTTTGAGGTTCCAAAATCATTTTTTCAAATGTGAAATCCTGAGTTGTGACTCTCTTCTACATGGCTCTGGTTTGGTCTAATATGCTGTACTCTAGTGCGACATCTAGTAGCAGTGGGGATCACACATACTTTATTTTAAGCATGTCTCTTATGGGGTGTCTGTGTGTGTGTGTGTGTCTCTCTCTATCTCTGTGTGTTTGTGTCTCTCTCTCTCTGTGTGTTTGTGTCTCTCTCTCTCTGTGTGTGTGCTTGCGTCTCTGCTCTGTGTGTGTGTGTGTGCATCTCTCTGTGCCTATGGTCTGTGCGTGTCTCACTATCTACTCTGTCTGTCTGTGTGTGTGTGTGTGTGTGTGTGTGTGTGTGTGTGTGTGCCTCTCTCTGTGTATGTGTGTGTGCGCGTCTCTCTCTCTCTCTCTCTCTCTATGTGTGCATGTGAGTGTGCGTGCGTGTCTCTATATCTCTCTCTCTGTGTGCACATGTATGTGTGCGTGTGCATGTGCATCCCCGCCAGGTGCGTTCCTGTTCTGCTGGAGCCCGTTCTTCATGGTCCACACCCTGAGGGCACGGTGCTCCTCCTGCCATGTGCCCCCAGCCCTGATGAGCGTGGTGACGTGGCTGGGCTACGTCAACAGCGCCCTCAACCCCGTCATTTACACCGTCTTCAACGCCGAGTTCAGGAACTTCTTCAAGAAGTTCCTGCGCAGCTGCTGCTGCACCTGGCACAGCTGAGCCAATGATTGGGCCCCGGGCCAGTTCCCCAGCCAACCAATCAGGCGCCCGCTGCCGGGAGGTGGAGGTGTGTGTGGGGAGGGTGCAAGAGGACCGCTCACTGTCCCTCAGAACTAGGCTGTGTGTAGCGCAGGTGGGCCCGGGCTTTCAGTGTGGCTGAACCCCAAAGTGGTGGAGCAACCTCTCTCTCCATCAACACGCAACTGAGACTGTCATCGTTGTCACTTTTTTAAAAACAGACTCCAGGCTGACTTGAGCAGGCTAGCTCTTCCTGTGGTTTAACCTGGTCTTAATTTAGCTCTGGTCCTATTCATGTGTTTTACCTGTGATTACTGTTTTCGCTTGAATCTTGTTTTTCAGTTTCTAAGGCGCTTGGAAATCACGCATTTGTATTATTATTTATTATTATTATTGTTAAGAGACTGATGTACACAGTGCATTTGCCACTGTAGTGAATATTTATTCCCCCCCTCCAACTTGATTGGTGTTATTAATTTTCTGTGACACTAATGTTTGTTTCAGCAATGTGGGAAAGCTCTCTGTCCTGGGATCTGTTACAACAGCTTTCCTCCTCCCGCTGAGCCCATGGAGTATGACCAATTCATCAGTGTTATTTATAGGTGAGTTAATTTACAGCCGTTGTTGCGCTGTTTAAAATATATCCCTTCAGAATAAACATTTTTCATAAACATGAGTTTTGCATCATCCTGGTTTCACTAACTGCCCAACCCCACACTTCTAAAGACTGCAAATAGAGCACTGTTGTTTCTACTGTACAATGCTCTATGGTATATTCCTCCTGTAGCACTGTGGGATGTGTAACTGCACCCTAAATTGTGTTTTTTGAGCTGTAAACTTAATAAGTTTGCACTGTGATGAGACACATCAATGCTGGTGTTAATATTGTTAATATAAAAATTGGGATATTATGGTTTGAAAATGTACATGTCATATCTGTAAAAAATCGCCCTTGACTTGGCTGGTTTCTAGCAGTGATCTACTCCACAACAAGGTCAGTGCATGGGTGGTTTCTAGCAGTGATCTACTCCACAACAAGGTCAGTGCATGGGTGGTTTCTAGCAAAGACTAAATTAACTGTACCCCACAGTAATACATCGATTTTCTGCAGTTTATTTCGAGATTATTTGCCACTATTGTAGTGCAAATTTGATGTGGAAGTAACTAAACAAATTATTAGAATTTTCACCAAAAGCTAGTTTAATTATTGCTGAGAAATGTGTGCGTGAGTACCTACAAGCTTTCGCCTTAGTACAGTTTCTCAGACACAATGTCCATTACGTTACAATTTCCCGATTACTTAATCGTCCACTGGCAGGATGAGGCATCGAGGAGGTTACAGGTATTTGAGGAGACAACTACATATTGTTCTTCACAAACTTTGCCATTTTTCACATAACCCCCTCCCACTCTCCTTTTTTTTCCCCCAGACCCGTGTTCACTAGTAATTTTCACATTTCTCTTCCAGCAAAATTGGACCTCACACATCACTTCCAACCCCCCCACCTAACCCCGTCCCCCCCCATACCTTTCAGACAAACTTAGCTATCATCCAGCCCCACGAGAGCAGGAAGGGAATCAGAGATGTCGGGAGCTGTTTGAAGAGTAGATGGAGGTGAACGTGGAAACTTTTGGTTCTATTTTGTTGAAAAATATGACAAGAAAAATGGTATGCGAGTCACTCTGAAGGCTTTTAAGGATGGCTGGATGTCGTATTCTATCAGAATCAAAAATAGTAGACTGGCTACTTACAGATGGCCGGTACGAACCGGTCCAGCATCCTCCCCGTACAGCAACAGTGACTTGACTGCAGTTGTGCTAATGAAGAACATGCAGATGGAAGGTTTATGTGTTAAGTGTAGAAACACAACCCCCCAGATACAGCCCACATTGGGAGGGAACTGCATGTGCCCTTACTTGACATTGATACCAACCAAACTTTGAATTCCACATGTCGATGTTCAGAATGAAATATTCCTTTAGTTGCTGTAATGAACCTGGAACCATCATTTTCCTTTTTACACACACCCGCAGCATTGCAATATAGTTACATGAGATTTTCATTGTCAGCGAGGAAGGTAACTTTTTTTGAATTCCTTGCAGGGCAGGGCATTCTCAAGGTTCGGCTTTGGAATGAAGACCTCACCGGCAAATATGTCTCTCTTGCTATCCCAGTAATGGTACCTGTGTAGTCCCTGTCCCATTAGCTGTCATTTCAAAGAGAAGGGTTGGTTGATGCCACTGGGATTGGTATGCGGCAATATAAAATGTCACATCCACAGCAGCTAAATCAAGGAGTCACTTTGACAGCGGCCCAGCTCTTTCCACCCCATAATAAACGCTCTTACGCTTCACTCCTCTGAGAGTGTAGGGTACATGCTCAAAACCCCCCTGCTGACTGCAGCGAAAGACAAACTAAATTGTCCCGGCAACAAAGGCAAATTCACTGAAGGTCAAACTTAAATGTGATAAGGTGATGTGAGTATTCAGACAGCCTGAATTAGTGGCTGGCAGAGTCGTGCTGTATTCTAGAGGACAATAGCAGACCTTTCCGTAACAAACTTGCAAGATGAGAAACTGCAATACAAAGCGCGAACTAGGCCACGCTCATAAGTGTTGCCAACGTTTATGAAGAGCCCACAACAATAGTGCCTCAATATTGTGGCAATAAGATACATTCTGTATGTTCAGCGTGCCTGCATGAACAAGAGAAATACAGTCCTCTTAATGCGTGGTAATGTCCGTGGATATTGAGTTTTGCTGTGTGTGTGATGCAACCCACAAGCTTGGATATCAAAGAGCGCGTATTGCCACTGGGGTTTGGTATGCATATACATTTAAATGGATATGCATACCAACCTCAGTGTGAGGAGAGGAGATTGGAGAGGAGGAGAGAAAAATGTAGGTGCTACTTCTGATGTTCCTCTCAGATGAGGGATTTCACATTAGAAGTAAAAAAAAAAAAAAAAAATTAAACGAAATCCCTGCTAAAAAATCCAGCATTGCTGGTCACCAGCATAAAGTATGTTTTGGATGCTGGAAACAGCATGCTGGTCTAGCTGGTATACCAGCCTGGACCAGCACTACCCCAGCACTAACCAGTATGAACCAGCCTAGACCAGCATGGAATTCATGCTGGTCCAGCCTGGATGTTTTAGCAGGGATGTGCTCAGGTATTAGCTATGCATTTATACATCACATACTGTAACTGCACCTTAAATTGTGTTTTTTGAGAAGTAAACTAACAGGACTGTGATTAGACACATAAATGCTGTTGTTAATATTGACAGAAGTCTGGTTTTTATACAAATCTGGATTTTATGGGTTGAAAATGGCTCTACACGTCAAATCCACTGAAAATCACCCTGGACTCTGCTGGTTTCAAACAGTACACTCTTGTCTGCTTGTGCACCATCAAAATCTTAAAAAAAAAAAAAAAATTATGTTTATCGATAAGGGGGGGGGGGCCTCCTTTAGCCTCTCCTCTCCCCTTACTCAGCTCCTTGACTACGTTTTAGCAGTAAAGTTGTGCAATGGGTGGTCAGAGCTAGGGGTGGAGTTACACTTGAATGGTTAGAGGTAGGCCAGGAATGTTGTGGTCTCACGGGACTAGATCACAACTAGACCTATATGCAGTGTAATAAAATAGAATATATATGGTGGCGCAGTGGGTAGAGCGGGGCAACAGGTGATCCATAAGTCGCTGGTTTGATCTCGGCTAACTCCTCACCAAATGTGACAAGGTGTCCTTGAGCCAAGACACCTAACCCCAACTGTTCCCGGTGGTTGGTTGCACCTTGCATGGAAGCAATCACCATCGGTGTGTGAATGGGTGTGTGTGTGAGGCAATCCAGTACAGCGCTTTGAGTGGCCGGAAGCTTAGAAAAGTGCTGTATAAAAAATGCAGTCCAGTCCAATCCTTCAGAAGACTTAAAAAACACAGTAGCACCAGAAATAGACTGGAACTGAAAGTACACAATCTCAAGACATGCCCTAATCACCACGGGAACTGGCAGCGTTGAAGCAGGAGCATTTGGACACTTGAAGTGCCAATCAGCAAGCGCCATTCTGCAGGAAACACACTGTAATGACATCACCGGGTCAAGGAGTGGATCCTAGCAGTAACAAGCTAGTCTACAGAAAGATGGAAGCTTGCGCCGGGGTAAAATGGCCGCATCCTCGATTCTTCAACCCCTTTAAGCTCCTCTCCACATTATTCACCACTAGGGACACAACCCTTGTACAGTCCTGACGTGGAGAGCGTTCATTCTGTCTGGAGGATATCTGATTAGACAGAGTGACAGTGGGTGACCGTGGGGGTTCCCATCCCACCGACCGTTGAGCCGTGACGTTGAGGTGCTGTCACACCTCCATTTCCATAACGAAGGTGACATTGTTGTCGAGACAACAACAGCAGCGGAGAGACAACCCATCTAGCAAAGCGGGCACCGGAAAATATTTGGGAGTGGGGCGGGGGGGGTTCATGTTGCCAAGGTGGACGCATAATTGTGCTTTAATTTTCCAGGACCCAACTACAAACGTAAAGGTCGATGATCTGAAATGCCGTCATAAAGACCTCACAGTGTGATATCTGACTAGACTCCGTAGCAACGCACTTGTCCTTCCCATCTCAGTGTGTTTGTGTGTGTATGTGTGTATCACTGAAATTTGTAATCCTTTCACCACATGCGACCACGCATAATGCAAAATGATTGATTGTTGTTGTAATCAAGTTGTTTTAATGATGTTGTATTAATCATGTGTGCAGCCGGTATTGATTTTTTCATCAAAATCATAACGATTTTGTTATTGGATTTGGAAATTTCAGTATTTGAATATTATATTTCATCAGTTTTCTAGCTGCAGAATGAAGCCTCTGCATGGATGTGTCATTATTGACGACATAGCCTACTGGTTGTGTCACTAGCTTCGTCTAGAGTGGGGTGGTCGGTAGTGTAGGTGAATGGACTGCATTTATATAGAGCTTTTCTAACCATCATGCCGCTCACAGCACTGTACAACATTGCCTCACATTCGCGCTCATACACAGACGCCTGTGTCCGCAATGCAAGGCGCCATCAAACCACCGGGAGCAGCTAGGGTTCGGTGTCCGTCTTGTTCAGAGACGCTTTTATCAGCCAGGAGCGAGGTTTTAACCAGGGATATTTTGATCACCTGTAATACCCACCGCACCGCAGACGTCCATTAACAGCTACATTAGTCTTTACCCTCCTGAGACACCACTGTAATAAGCTCCCTTAGAGATTTAAGATATTTTATTCTGTAGCCTACCAACCCTAGCCAGAAGAGACTGCACAGGCTACATGACGACTATATGGAAGAAAAACATTAAGTGAAAGGTGTGCGTTTGTACAGATAGGCCTCCTGGTATCATGGACCCAGATGGCTCCTTTTATCTTTTATCTGACACACCAGATATCTGTGTCTGTTAAGACACATCCATCTGGGGAGCCATCCATTGAATCTGTTTCAAAAGGGCAGGCGCTTTTAAAAAAATACTTGTCAACCAGCAGAGCCTGTAATTATCCACTCTTGCAGTAGAAAAGTCGGGAGAAGAGCGGAAACATATTTTCCATTGAGAAAAGCCTTTGCCCTTCTTGTAAATTCTACTAAAACTGATATGCTATATTGCATCATCTCTAGGCATTTTAGACTCGAGTTGTTTTCAAGTCGCCTTCGTCACACCTAAACCACACCCTTAGCTAACTACGAAGCTGATTGGCCACACACTTGGTTTACCGGCCTGAAACACAACGATTTCCAAGCTCTCCAGACTGATTCTCGCGGCAAAGTCAAATTGAAGATCGCAAAGACCGTCCTGATCTTGCGAGCTTCAGTTTGACACCGGATACCTTTTATCGTCCTCAGAGATTCAATCATTTTCAGATTCGTTAGATCGTTCCCATCTTTCTGGTGAAAATGAATTAAATTATCACTGTTCGAAGGAAGAAAATCCTGCTGCAGCAGTGAGTCGTGAGGCATTTAGATCTAAGGAGAAACCAACTATCAAAAGAAAAATATGTCCTTTTGTCAGCTGGCCTCATTCTTCAATGAAGGACTATAGTTATATAGTTATTATAGAAGGCAATAGGTATATAGTTATTATAGAAGGCAATAGTTATTATAGAAGGCAATAGTTATTATAGAAGGCAATACTTATATAGTTATTATAGAAGGCAATAGTTATATAGTTATTACAGAAGGCAATACTTATATAGTTATTATAGAAGGCAATAGGTATATAGTTATTATAGAAGGCAATAGTTATTATAGAAGGCAATACTTATATAGTTATTATAGAAGGCAATAGTTATATAGTTATTACAGAAGGCAATACTTATATAGTTATTATAGAAGGCAATAGGTATATAGTTATTATAGAAGGCAATAGTGGACCCTGAGCGTCTGAGAGAAGTGTCCCTGTGTGTGACACCTAGTACCCATCGCTATAGCACCCATTTCTTTATTCACAGGCTCGTAATTCAGTCAAATTAAGTGTGATGTGGCGAGATACACGTGTTGGAGATTGGTCCTGCCACACTGCGTTACGACTCCTATTTCTGATTCCTATTTCTCCAGTGGCTGAGAGATTTCCCGTTAGCCCTCCCAGAATCCTCAAAAATCTTTTGAGGATTTGTGAACGAATCCTTGACAATGTAAAAAAAAAAGTGGTCACACAGGTCGGTGTAACATATACTGTAGGTGCCGGTTATATTCCCATCACTAAGGTCGTGTTATATACAGTACTCAGAAACAGTAACAAAAAATGTATATGTATTGTTTGCTGTGTTTAATTATTATTATTAGTAGAACATAAATCAGCTTCTTGATGAGCATTTTCAGCATCAGTAAATACATCTTTGATCCATCATATGGAAAAAATAAATAGACTTAAAGTGTCCTCCACTCATACAAGTACAATATGTTAAAGATGTACAATGGCATTTAGAGGTTAGAGCTGCATTTTCAGTGATCCTTTTATCACAGAGGTAACACAATACAGACTGACACTTTTACCTTGTTCAGAGAGATGTTAACAGGTCGCCGGACAGTGTTGCTATATCCTGAGGGGAATAACAACTTTGGTCTGAAAGCCATTTGCTCCAGAAATTAAACATAGATCAAGAACAGCACATTCTTTAACATGCACAAGTATTTCATGTAAAACACTCTTAATAACTTTAAAGCTACCCTTCATAGCATTTTGCTCGTCTGAAAAACAAGAGCAACAATGTGGGCTCACTAGTGACGTGACTAGAGCCACAAAGCTCCCCATCCCCATCGCCCAGGACCCAAGAAGGCACAGACTTATTGGCTAGATCATAGGAGGGCCAAAAATATTTACAACTTACTGCAACTCAGAGGAACATATCGCAAGCCAGTCACCGTAGCTATGATATCTTCCAATACACTATCTTCCAATATGTCCAAATGTAACAAGCAAAGAAAAATAGGAAATATTAATGTTTGCCATCTCTCAGTGCAATGGTGACTGGACCTTATCCATCAACACTTGGGGTCTATGACTGGCAGCTACCTATAGGCCGCACAACTATATAACAGGAACACAGAAAATGACAGTTAGCCGGCAATTGCTTTAAATCTATTATCTAAGGTATTATACCGTGACTCTGTACTTTAAATTAACAACAGTGGCTTTCCATCGCACGCGATTTCTACGCTGCTTAAGAGGTAGAGGCAGGAACATCCTCCTGGATCGTGACAGCGCCCCCTGTCTGGCAGCAATGGTGCTGGTGCTCCTTCCAGTCCTGCAACATCAACGGCATCAACTGTCATACCACAACAGCCTTGACATATTCTAATTTTGTAACGTCCATTACAAAGGCTTATACTTAAAGACATCACCAGCCAAGTGAAATAAAGACCTTCCAAGTTGTTCCAAAAACCTTTCGTTCATCGAGACACCAGATAATGACATTTTATAATATAATCTTCCAGTACTGTACCATACAACACAGTCAATCAAAATTGTGGCTCGCATAAAATAAAGTAATAGAACCGGTACTGGACCGGTAGCCTATCATATTTATTCCAGACAGAAGTAAAGAAACACATTGACTAACTTCGTCAAACTTATTATTTTAATTAAAAATTATAATTATTATTATAACAATATGCCAACCAAACAAAATGGCCCCCTTCATCTCAATGGTCTTCTACCAATTGGCCTATTCAGGGTCAATTAAACTATTTGTATTCATAATAATATAATAATAATAAACAAATTGTAACTCATACATTAGGAATACAGTGGCACAATGGGCAGGTTATTTAGATGTGGCTTCACTGTAAAGAAAATTCTGGCCATTAATAAATCATCTTGGCCAGTGGTATTTATATGTGTCTACCCCTCGGCTTATCTGTTTATTATAATAATAATAATAATAATAATAATAATAATAACAAGTATTTTAATAAGAATAATTATAATAATAATAATAATAATAACAAGTATTTTAATAATAATAATAATAATAATAATAACAACAAGTATTTTAATAATAATAATTATAATAATA
>JAODUH010061235.1:0-17599 GCA_027564835.1 Typhlichthys subterraneus | reverse complement strand
GTCTACCGGGGTAAACTCCAACGTATTGGCGCTCAACCGGGGGCTTGCTAGTATCCCCACACCCGCCCGGCGCCTCACACCCTGGGCAACTCCAGAGTAGAATAAAGTCAATCCCCTATCCAGGAGAACGGTTCAAGAACCAAGACTGTGCGTAGAGGTAAGCCCCACCAGATCTAAATGGTAGAGCTCCACCTCCAGCACAAGTTCTGTCTCCTTCCCCCACAGTGAGGTGATGTTCCACGTCCTCAAAGCCAGCCTCTGCCGCCCGGGTCTGGTCCGTCGAGGTCCCTGACCTTCACTGCCACCCGTTTGACAGCGCAACCGACCCCTATGGTTCCTCCCACGAGTGGTGGGCCCATAGGATGAAGAGGAGGATGGTGCCACGTTGCTTCTTCAAAGTGTGCCCGGCTGGGCTTTGCCTTGGGAGACCCTATGAGGAGCACAAGGCTCCAGACAACACAGCTCTCAGGATCATAGGGACACATAAACCTCTCCACCACGATAAGGTGATGGTTCCCAGAGAGGATGACACATACTGTCTCTGACATATGTCCTTGGACAAGACACTGAATCTAACCAACAGTACAGAAGTGTGGCTGTCCTGAATAGTTCCCTGTAGTGATTAAGAGACACAGAGGTAGCACATTGTTAATTATTACAATACATTAGCACATTAGCACATTGTTCATTATTACAATACTGAGGTATAGTATAATATATGAGATGTGACCATCTCCTAGGCACAGAGTGTGTGTCTAGAGACTTTTTGTAGTGACTTCATCTAGTTACAAAGCCTTACATGTCATATCTCACAAGACGTTTTGTATCGGGTTTTGTTTTGTTTGGCATCATGCGCATTGAATGGTTTGTAAGAGTATACAGGTCTGTCTTGAATTGTGGTGTCTAGATTTGCCTGTATTACACGTGCTTGCCTGTACACACACTGACTCACACAGATACACCTGTAGCTACTTACGGGTTTGCTATGGATAGACTACTCCCCGTTAGTTTGTTAGTTGGTTCTCCTGTCCCGGTGTGACCTCTGCCTCGTGGCCACATGCTAGTTTTTAAAAGGGAAGGTTTTTTTTCCTCTCATAAAAGTTTTCTCTGTCTCTCTTTCGCTGACTTTGTCTGAGCGTAGCAGTTCTTAGCAACATTATTTAGTGAGAAGAAACAGGATTCAAGCATGGGTGATGAGTAGAAAGTTAACGGTTTGATGAATGTATAGAGGCTTCTACCAAAATGACTTGTGAGTGCTAGCCTACTACTGGTATGTCGGTAAAGTCCATGCAGTATAACAGTGTAACTAATAACAGCTCCTCGGAAGCTCTGGAAATATTTAACTTTTTTGCATTTTTTATTTTATTTTCAAATATCTTTCAACTACATTCTTGCTGTGCAGTAATCCTCGGGGAGTGGGTGTAAAGGGTGAGAGATATATACTGTACACTCCTACTATCGCAGCTATGCAATGTTGGCTGCTGACCAGCTCTGCTGTAGCAGGTGTCTGTTGTTAAAACCTTGCTCCGTGCAAGTGGATCGTATAGCGAGGGGCACGGCTGTGCGTTAAGTGGGCTTGTCCACCTTCTCAAGCTCATACGTCCAGCTGATGGCAATGCTAGACTGTGTCATGTGACTGCTCTCTGTCACATCATTCATTCGTTTTGTCTGTGGTATTAAATGTTTGAACATAAAGTCAAGCCTGTATTTATTGACACAGCACCACATGTAATCAACTCTGAATAGTGAAGTCCACTAAGGAGTGGCTATTGTCAGGCAGTTGGAGAGCCACGCTAAGGGTTAATATTCCTGTCTGAACCCATTCACCCGTTTAATCTCCTTTGACCCAGATCCAGTGTGTGTGTGCAGTCCAGTCCGCAGCTTTCCCCCACCCCCTCCCCCCCCTGCATACGTAGGGCTGGAGTAAAAAGCCCACATAGGGGATCCTTTGTTTAGGAGAGTCTAGGCATGAAAGATAATTTACAAGCAGCTAAGGTCCTCACGCCATTGGCTGATGAGGCTCTGTCTGCGTCTGCGAAAGGCATTCTGCATGTGCGTGTGTGTGTGTGTGTGTGACGCCTGTGTGTCTGCTGTGAGTGACTGTGTGTATATGAGAGAGAAAGTGTGTGCGTGTGTGTGTGCGTGCGTGCGTGCGTGCGTGTGTGTGCGTGCGCGTGCGTGCGTGCGTTTGTGCGTCTGCTGCGGTAGTGCTCTGCTACGGCAACTCATAGACTGGTTAGTTAGAGTGGTTATGGTACCTGGGATCTTGCCCTGCGCTCTGCGCTGCACTAGCCAGTGACTCTTTATGAGCGGCTGAAGGAAGCAAAGCAAGATGGCCACCGATACCTTTTAGGGATATGCTTCCCAAACTGGAGGGACTGCCTCTGAGGACAGACAAGGTAAAAGCAACTAGACTATTCACCCTGGGGTCTATTGTCTGTCTGCAGATGGGTCAACTACAGTGCAGCTTGTGTACAGGTTGCCTTGCTCTGCCTTTCCTTCCCCTACGCTGGGCTAATCTGCAGTGGACCACTTAATTTGGAGACCATTGTTATTGTTTTTAGTGTGTCTGCCCCCCTGACTGTTTAAAGGCTTGTCTTTTCCAGGCTGTGGGTCACAAGTACATGGCCAGATCTGCCACCGAGAGGACAGTTTCCACGGTAACTAACCCCCTGCCCCACTGCGTGTGAGTGTCTGTTTGAGCTGTTACGGCGTGTAAAGATGTGAAGAGTCCTTGTACTTCCCCCCGTCCTTTCTTGCAATGTTTTGGACAGCCCTATTACTGCACCTGCTGTTCTGTGACTGTGACCAGCGGAGAAATGGAAGGATTTTAACCCTTGAGTCGTAACGTGTCATTCGTCAGGTCTTACTTGTTTGTCTGCAGTAGTAATGGCTTTACTGCGTGTGGGAAAAGTCCTCCCGTTACTGTTACAGTGTTGTTGTTGTTGTTGTATCAGTGTATCGTGAGCCCCAATTCCCATTTGGAGCCGGGCCTGGGGGATTCTAGCAGATCTCCCGGGGTGTAGCGCTACAGATGAGCCTGCTACGCTAGCTGTTTTACACGGAGTGTGAGTCTGTTGACTTTGGTTGAATTCAGAGCAGACAGGAAGAGTGCAGAGGGGGAATGAATGAAGCAAAGACTCATCGGAGTTCATAGAAAGACGCGCGCCGCGGAGACGCTCGCACACTCAGGAAGGAAGCGTGCCTTTTCACGTCGTTTCATGTCTGAAGAGCGCTGCCTCGTAAACCTGCGTGTAGGGTTCCTGACAGCTTGTGTTAGCGCCGGCGGCGTAGCCACAACGTGAATGAAAGGTGCGCTGAACTAAAAGTTACATCCAGAACGTATTGTGTGTTTATGATGGATTCTTATTTCTCTTTTGTTCATGTACAGTAAAACCTGTTTTCAAACGGAGTCATTGTGAGGTGTGTTCAGGCGTGTGTGCGTGCGTGTGTGTGCGTGTGTGTGTGTGTGCGTGTGTTTGTGTGTGTGTTTGTGTTTGTGTCTAGGGCAGGCGTGTGTGTGTGTGTGTGTTAGTGTCTAGGGCAGGCGTGTGTGTGTGCGTTTGTGTTTAGGGCAGGCGTGTGCGTGCGTGTGTGTGTGTGTGTGTGTGTTGGTGTCTAGGGCAGGCGTGTGGTGTGTGTGTGTGTGTGTGTTGGTGTTGGTGTCTAGGGCAGGCGTGCACGTGTGTGTGTGTTTGATGTTAGAGAAGGATACGCTGCAGCTTCCTTGGAGACTGACTCCTCCCCCGGAGAACGTTGTTAGGATTCAAGCAGCAGTCACACTCCTGTTTCTAGGCTGGATCTCCAAAAGTGCGTGTGCGTGTGTGTGTTTGTGTGTATGTGTGTGTTTGTGTGTGTGCGTGTGAGTGTGTGTGTGTGTGTTCTGGGAAAGGGGCGGGGGGACGTTCATTTACGTGTCTGCACGTGCACAGCATGAGGCAAAGTGAGAGAAGTGAGACAAACTGAGAAAGGGAGATGTGTTCTGTGTAGTATATTACTATGTAGTCCTGGGTTAGACGTCTGGATGCCCTGGACCAGACACCAGCAGTACAAAGACACAGCAGTAACACAGCACAGACGCGGCCTGTCTACCTCTCTCCCCGAGGCCAAGCAGGAGAACAGCATCCCATGCAACATCTGGCCTGCGCTACGCTAAAGACCGAGGCGAATGGATGCAGATTAAAAAACGGGGGGACATTTTCATGTCAGCGTTGAATTGTTCAAACTTTCCAACTGTGATTGGATTGGATGGGTGACACACACACACACACACACACACACGCACACACACACACACACACACATACACACTGCCACTCTCATACACGCGCATGGTCTGGTGCAGTGCTGGAAAGCGCCCAACCTTTGTCATTGAAAGCAGGTTATTTTAACAGACATGCTGCCTACACTCCCCTCCCCCGAACTCCATCACGCACTCTCTCTCTCTCTCTCTCTCTCCCTCTCTCTCTCTCTCTCCCTCCCTCCCTCTCCACTCAAACACCGAGGTGGCACGCTTCGTTCCCGGCCACGTAGAATGGTCATTTCTCACCCAGCAGACTGCCGATGCGGCCGAGGGTATATCGCCAATCTGCTGCATCAACACTGAGTTTAGCTGCTATTATCACGCCAGTCTGCCTGTGTGGCGGACAGTGCTGGGGGGCGGAGGGCTGTGTGGGGGGGGCAGGAAGAAATAGGGGACATTCCACGCATAATTGAGAATTTACAAGGTAATCGTGCGTGAGCTAAAGTCTAATTCAAGGCTACCGTGTGGTGGCTCTCAAACTGTGGGCCTGGACACAAGATGGGGGTGTTGGAGATTTTGAAATATTATTATCAATCAATCAATACATTTTTAGTGCTGCATGATGATACACTTTACAAATGCTCTGAAGCAACTGATTTTTTTGTTAAAAGAAGGAATGACCGAGCTTCAGTTTAATTTCGCTGTGAGAATCAGTCTGGAAAGCCTAGAAATCATTTTGAATGTGTCTGAGTAGCAACTGAACTTACCAATAGGGGTGTAAGAAAATCTCGATACATCTGAGTATCGCGATATTATGGTTCGCAATATTTTTTTTTAAACCAAATGTATTTGTAAAAGGGACAAAAGAGAGGAAAAATACCAAATTAAGGTTGAAGCTCATTTCCATCTGCAGTCCCCGGGCAAGTTTGTATTATTTTTTGCAGCGGCACCACGCATTAGCATTGCTATGCTATTTTACACAAATTAGAAATTGCAATATATCACCTTAATTACAGTATCACAATATATCGAATTGTGGCCCCTGTATCGTGATACGTATCGTAATACCAGATTCTTGCCAAAACACAGCCCTACTTAGCAATCAGCGTTGTATTGATAGCTATCAGCGAAAACATCCAGATGTTTCATCCAATCAACTGTAAAAAGTATTTTTTTGGAAGTACCTGCCCTTTACAAACAGTTTCAATGTACGGCTCCCCAGATGGAGTTGTGACAACAATTGGTGCAAGTCCATACAAGGCCTTATATGTTAAAAGAAGAGCCTTAAAATTCTTTAATAAAATTGGCAAACCTTTTTTTACAGCGTTTGTTGCACACAATAAACCACTTTGCTGTGGAGACCACTGGGCAAACAATTTGAGAACCATTGCCGGATGTATACTGTCCTACGGTTATTGACAGGCTTCAGCTAGTGTGTGCTATGTGTTGATGGCCTCAGTTGAAATTCTGGTTTAACAGTGAGGTTTACATGCATTATTTGCACATTTCCATGCGTAGCAGTGAGATGTGTCTCATGATGACGCTGAAGACTCCAGACACTTTGCAATCAGCCTTGATAATTAGCAAAATGGAGGTGCTTCACACACACACACACACACACACACGCACACACACACACACACACACAGACACCAGTGCATACCAAGTGTCTTGGTACATGCACTGCAGTGTTCTTTGTCTTTGCCATGCTGCAGCATTCCTACAGTATAAGCAGTCCTCCAGGGCTAGAACAGAGCATTGGCACAAAAAGTGTGTCCGCTTGGATTCAAGGAGGAACAGTGGCTTATGTAAAAGGTATAGACATCGATTATACACTTTTGGTCAAATTCAGGGAATATATCTGCATAATCCTGGCTATGTAAATAGAAACGCAAACAAAGTTTGCAAATTGCACCACACAAAAATAGCACAGCCTTGGCAAAGAGTTTTACATTGTGGCGCGGAGCTTCTGAGGGATCACCCTATGGCATTGAACGGAGAGGTGTTTTTGTTTTGATCGAGTTCAAATATCAACAAGCTTTCTCCAGAATGACTATGCATTTAAACTCTATTGTGGCAGCCAGGCCAATGTGTTTTACGGAACTTTTATCATTGTTTTCTTAATTGTTTCTTATTTGTGTAGAGCAATGCTGAACCGATCAAACACATGATGGTGGAATAAAAACCAGAGAGATTTATTGAAAATAGCTGAGAATAGCCTGCAGATCTTGTGCTGCAGGCTATTCTCAGCTATTTTCAATAAATCTCTTGGCATCTATTTCCAAAGTCTGATCCACGTTACCACCTCTACCTCACAATACAGTATTGATTCTCACGAGAGAGAGAGATAGATTTATTGACTGGGCAAGTCACTCCCCTTTGGTATATTGTCTTAAATATACTGTACAGTGCAAGATGGTGCGTTACAATGAGTACTGTCCCATCACTAAATTATATTTAAATAATCTTTCATTCATTATTAAAAAAACATTCTGAGATTTGTAGTAGGCCTAGGTATATTTTGTTCTGGTTTTATCAGCAGGTTGGAGACTGCTTGGGGATTGGGGGGGGGGGGGGTAGCAGAGCTTTTATTTATGTAAATTAGATTAGATTCTAAAAGATCTTCAGTCACCGTGGGCACATGTGGTTCCAGAGACAGGGAACTTTACTCATCTATCTCACACTCATCTATCTCACAATAGCCCTATTCTTCACTCAGTCCTATTATCCCTTATTGTCTGTCAGTCTGTCAGTCTGTCTGTCTGTCTGCAGCTACTCAGACATATGTGTGTATGGTCATACTGTATACTCCAGAGACAGGGTCAATGTTTCAATAATGTGGACCTTTGGATGGTTGCAGCTGTGTTGGCAGTCATTATCTACCATTATCTGTCATAGCCGAAAGGCTGAGCTAATCTCTGTGTACAGTATAGGTCAGTCACAGCAGGGAGTGATTGGGTTAATGTATTTCACCACAATGCTCACAGGCGTAGCTTATGTATGCTAACTACGGGTGATAACATTGACAGGCATGCACACAAACACTGAAACATGCACACGTCCCCAGTGACCTCCCTGGCAGTGACGTAACCGTGAGCGGTCTGTGAAGTGAAATGTTTACCCCCATGGCTCTCTGCTCCCTGTGGAGTTGTGGCTCTGAACACTGCAGCTCAGGCAAGCATAGGATGCTGATTGTGGACTCTCCACATAGCCGGCACACTTGGATTGGAACGGTTTCTGAGAGATTTATAGAAAGTTTTTTAGTTTTTATTATTGTTTCGTATGCCATAATATTTTCCACAGTCTTGTCCGAGGGTGTGTTGGAACACATGCACACTGCGTGCTGGGAGCCAATCTGTTGCCACGCCGCCGCGCGCTGTATTTAGTGCACGCTGAATCACCGCTCACCGGCCGTGTTCTGTGAGTCATCTCTGACTTTTGTTTCGCTCTCTCTCTCTCTCGCTCTCTCTCTCTCTCACGCACACAGATTGTTACAGAAGGTGGGTGTGTAAATGGCAGAGTCAGGACGCAGATGGAAGACACCCGCACGGCCACAGAGGAGGATGAGGCGGAGGAAGGCCGCTTACCTCATACGCTCCCTCCACACATCGTCCACGTGCTTACCCACAACCTGGCATGGGGCCAATCCGCACTGCCGCCAGCACTTGTCGAGCCTGAGCCAGAGCGCGCCGGCCGCGCTCTTAGCCGACACACTCCCTGTTCTGTGACGCTCCAAAGCAGCCCCGGCGAGACCACGACTGAACCTACAGGTGCTAGTGCGGCCGCAGAGACGCACTTTAACGCAAGGCCCCATTGTGTGAGGGTTACCACTGCGACATCTCCTCACAGGACTATAGTAACCACGATCCCCAAAGGCAACTCTGATAATGGACCACGGGATCTTCCATATGACAGGGTGGTTCCCCTGAAGAAGATCAAGCTGGAGGAGCCATGGGCGTGGAGCATGGAACGGACCGCCGCAACGCCGGACGGTGAAGATGAGGTCTGCGAGGACCCGCTGTCCACTCTGGCTGCCGTCGTGTGTCTCTCCATCACAGAGAGAAAAGGACTAGAGGAGAAGCTCTCAGGCTCACGCTCGCCAGTCCTGCGCTCATTCAAAGCAGAGCCGCCGGACGTGCGCTGTATTAAGACAGAGCCGGAGGACCTGAGAAGTGATTTGTGGGAGAGAAGCACTCCTGACGGCCCGCACAAGGCCACCCAACCTGTTAAACGTGAACCACCGCCAGGGGTGTCCCTACAGAGTGTAAAGTCTCTGGTACAGCAGAGGAATCTCACTTTTGACCAGGCTATTGCCATTGAGGCCTTGACTCAGCTGGCAGCTATTCCACAGAATACCCTGGGGCCCATCAAAGCAGAACGTCAGGGTGAAGAGCCGGTCTCCGCTCCTGACACACCGCTGCTCACGGCCAGACCCACGACAGTCATCCGCTGTAACAAAGTTTCCGTTATCAGCTCACCACTACACCAGACGTCTGTCATACGCCCTCCTGTGGCCAGACAAGGGAATGTCATCCAGCGCTCTCCAGCGCTCGGCTGTGTCGGAAAGCTGTCTCTACATGACCTCTTAGAGGCCAGTGCGCAAAGTGAAAGACGGTTTAGCTGGAGCACGGACCACAATGTTGCTTCTCAGGTTATCAAATCTGAAGACTATCATAAGGACCAGAGTGACGTGGAAAGGAAATTCAGGAAAGATCCAGAGAGGTTGTTTGCAGAGAGCGTTGTAGGCAAAATGGTGCGGAGGAACAGGGATGAGGAGGAAGTGGCTGCTCAACTGGCAGACCTGGCCTTCATCATCCAGTCCCGTCACAACCAGCAGTCAGAGAACCACCCTCCTAAAGGAACCCCTGTGCCAGCAATCAAATACAACTACAACTGCCTGATACCTCCCAATCACAAAAAGGCCCCTGCGAAGAAAACCACCCCCTCAAAACCTAGGAAGAAGCGGATAGCCGAGGGAGCGGAAGAGGCAGTCAACCGCAGGACACCCCTCTCAAAACGCACACCCAACGGTAAGGCACCGCACCGGAGCAGAGGGCAAAAGACTCCTACCCAGGGGAAAACTGCACTCAGCCACAAGAGGAACCTCTTCTTACCCCAGACCCAAATAGATATGAAGAGATACCTGGCTGAAGCTCAGGAGCAGACCAGGCAGCTTATACAGCACAGCAGCACATACAACAACAACAACATTGGTCCGTATGCGCGAATGAACCACACGCATTGCCACCAGAACCAGGTGTGGTCCCATGCAAACGGCCACCACCACCACCACCACCTCTACGAACCACGCAGCAGCCAATCCCCAAGGCTGGGACAGGAGTTGCAACAGCATTTTCTATCTCAGGTTACACAGCCCTACGGAGGGCTGAATCACGGTGCTGATCAGGACACCGGCACAGCCAACCTCAGTGTTCTCAGCCACGCTGCAGGACTACACGGCTTGGCAAACGGGTTCTCAGGGACCTGCCGGTCCCCTCCTCCGAGTCAGCAGGGTTACTACAAGCTGGAGAAGTCAGGGCCCTTCACTGTCCTGTCCACGTCCACCGACAGAGACCCGATTCACATTGAGGAGTCGACGCCAACGAAGAACGGAGTTAACAGCTTCCTGGAGTCTCCAGTTAGTTTCCTGGACACCCCGACAAAGAACCTGCTCAACACCCCCTCCAAGAAGCTGGCTGATCTACCCACCTGTCAGTGTATGGGTGAGTACACTTTGACTGAGTTCTTTCCTGGTTGCTTTCTCTATTTCCATAGCTGTCACAAAGGCAATATAGCTGACATTTTCCATGGAGCTGTTTTGGAATATGTGTTTATTATTTAATAATTTCCTTCACTTTCCTGAACTTCTTTACCTACACTACATTACTGCTGTTTATTTACTATTAACAGTTATTAGATGTAATTAATTGCATTTATTGACCCAGTCAGTCAAAAGAGAATACCCTTTACCCTTTATGTTCGTTCTCTCTCTCTCTCTCTCTCTCTCTCTCTCTCTCTCTCTCTCTCTCTCTCTTTATCTAGCAAGTACACACAGAAAAAACGCACACACAAATCCAGTTGAAGGGGCTTGATTATTGATTATATTCATTGATAACCAATAGTTTATTTCCCCCCACAGAGCAAATCATTGAGAAAGAGGAAGGCCCATATTATACTCACCTTGGGGCAGGACCCAGTGTAGCTGCAGTAAGAGAATTAATGGAGAACAGGTATAGTGACTACTATGTGCTGACTACGAGTGTTTATGTCTGTGGTTTTATGTGTGTGTGCGTGTGTGTGTGTGTGTGTGCGTTAACCACCGGCTATGAGAATGCTATAGATGAAAAAGTGTGGAGGAAGAGGGCGTTGTTATGGTCAAAGATCATACAAAAGGGGCGGGAAGCATTGCTGAACTTAATACAAACACATAAATGCAGTTAGTAGTAACAGGAAACCCCTAGAGCTGACACCCTTTTTAATGCATCAAATCAAAACCATGTTGATATTATATTCTATATGGAAGGAAGACTGTATAAAACCAACAGAATTTTATATTTAGATTATAACATACAGTATACTGTGTATTTTAATTGTAAGAAGATTAAATTATGCGTTTTCATTTCATCACGCATCTCATTGCTTTAATCCTATTTTGTATAAATTTTACATTACTTATCCAGATCCATATTATGTTGTTGCTAGCAAAATAGTTTACATACCGTAGGAATGTTGACTATTGTGAGTCTGCCACAATAAAAGCAGGCTTAGAAAGAATAACTATGGTAGCTTTCAGAAAAATAACATTTCAGTGCCCAACATACCACACACACACACACACACACTTTAGTACAAATGAACAAATATACAAAAATAATGTTGGCAATGAAACCATTTACTGTACTGTATTTCAGTAAAGGAGGATGCCAGGGGGTGGGGGCAGGGGTTATGGGATGCTAACCACACATCATTCCAGTGTCACCGGTCCAGTGTCACTCTAGGCCTAGAGTTATGTTACCATGGTTACAACCTGGTGAACGCACAGGACCTCAGGTGGGAGGTCAGCAGAGCTAGAAGCGGTTTGCGTCTCAGCATCCATGGAGTCCGTTCCTGGGCCTTCACCCAGATCTTCAACTGCAGCAGAGTGATTGAGGCTGCCATGTTCCTTCTCTGCCCAGCTGCTGTGTGGGCAGGTCAGAGCTGGTCTGAAGGAAGCTGTTCTCCTCCAGCTCCCATGTCTGGCCTGCTTCGTCCGTTCTTTCTCAGTTTCCACCTTGTAACCTTCCTGGAAGAAGGTCAAATGTGATGGCTTGGGCCTCTGTCAGTTTAGCCTCACATTCCATCACTAAGGCCCTGGTCTGCTCCAGGGCTCTCTGCTCTGAAGATATGGCTGTCCTTAGCTCCAGGTCGGCCAGGTCTGTCCAGGTCGGTTCATGACCTCAATACAGCAGGTTGCTGCTGCAAAGCATCTCCGTCAGCCTGACAAGCTCTCAGCTGGGTTGAGAGAGTGTCTTGCTGCAGATGTTCCTTCTCAGCCTGGAGCTGAAGTCACATGATCAGTGAGCTGAACAACCTTCTTCTTGCAGGACACACTGTGATTTATTCTTAGTCAGCATGTTCACTTCTCTAGTCTTCTCTCTACTCCATGTAGTGTAGTGTCTACTGTAACGTATGTGCTCATCTCTGACCCAGCCTTGTTTTTATTGTAACCGACGGAACGCAGAAATGTGCTGGCTTTTGATATTGAGATTCACGAGTCATGATGTCATCTCTGATGTTTAGTGCTTGCAGATTTGTGGGAGGTATTAGCTTTCTGTCCCCAGGTGTGGGAAGTGCAAAGGTGTCTCATGATATGCGATCTTCTCATGTTATAGAGCTAACTTACTGATAATTTACCATTGTTTGTTTGTTCGTGTGTGTGCACGCCCGCGTGCGTGCGTGCATGTGCGCTTGTGTGTGTGTGTATCCATCATAGGTATGGTGAGAAAGGGAATGCTGTCAGGGTGGAGGTTGTGGTGTACACTGGGAAAGAAGGAAAGAGCTCCCAGGGGTGCCCAATAGCCAAATGGGTAAGTATGTGGTTCATGCAGAACGTAAACGCAACGGTCTTCCTTGCTCCCTATACGCGTGCATGTAGTAACGCACGTGCACCTCCGCGTGTATTCATGTGTGCCAGGTGATCAGGCGAGGCAGTGTGGAGGAGAAGCTGCTGTGCCTGGTGCGCCACCGGGCCGGGCATCACTGCGACAGTGCCGTGGTCGTCATCCTCATCCTGGCGTGGGAGGGCGTCCCGCGCACCGTGGCTGACCGCCTGTACCGCGAGCTGACCGACACGCTCTGCAAATATGGCTCCCCCACCAGCCGCCGTTGTGCCCTCAACGAAGAGTGAGTATCTCTCCCCCGCTTACATGGCGACCTGGCTGCGCCTGGGCCATGAGCTGCCCCGCTCATCATTCTCTGCCCCTCCTCCCTTCTCTACCCCTCCCTTCCTCCACCCATTGCTCGCTAGTCGCACGTGCGCGTGCCAAGGTTTGCACCAGGACACCTGCGGAGCTTCCTTCTCCTTTGGCTGCTCCTGGAGTATGTACTTCAACGGCTGCAAGTTCGCCCGCAGCAAAGTGCCCCGCAAGTTTCGCCTACTCGGAGACTGTCCACAAGAGGTACAGTAAGGCGCGGGCATTAGGTCGATACTGGGGAGAATGCCTTGGAGTCTCTGTTTGTATACTTGGGAATGTAGCGATTACAGTATACAGAATTCTTTCTTCTGCAGAGGTTTTATGCTTGGTTGGAATTCTTGCAAATATGCGAATGTTGGGAGGCTAATGCTTTAGGGTTTACTAAGCTCTGATCCTCTGGGCCCAGTGCTTTGCCTACAATGCAACCAATATTCTGCCTCCTAGTGGCCAATCCTGGTAAAGCAGCTTGTGGCAAAACTCCTGTTATTAAAGGAATTTTCTGTTTTTCTAAATGGTGATCTTTGCGAGTCCTTACATTTGTGTGTATTTGTCCCCCCTCAGGAGAAGAAGTTGGAGCATAACCTTGAGAATCTCGCCACAGATATTGCACCCATTTATAAGCGACTTGCTCCTGACGCCTTCCAAAACCAGGCATGTCAAGTGACAACAGCTCTCTGCATTTGCACGCCAGTTACAGCACTAGCTGTCACCACAACACTTCTAATTGCACATCTTCTCCCCGCTTGCAGGTGGAACAGGAGCAGGCCGGGCCGGACTGCAGGCTTGGCTGGAGAGAGGGACGTCCTTTCTCTGGGGTCACAGCCTGCGTGGACTTCTGCGCCCACGCTCACAAAGACACGCACAACATGAGCAACGGCAGCACGGTGGTAGGTTGAGCCTCTGCAGGATGCCTCTGCACTGCTTGTCCATCATATGACTGTGAAGCTAAATGTCTGTTATTATCACCAATCGCAGGTTTGCACTTTAACCAAGGAAGATAACCGGGCAGTGCGTAACATACCAGAAGACGAGCAGCTCCACGTTTTGCCCCTGTATAAGATCTGTGACCGGGATGAGTTTGGTCAGGTGGAGGGCCAGTGGGCCAAGATCCGAACTGGGGCTCTGCAGGTTCTGTCTGCATTCCCCAGAGAGGTGGGTTATGGTATTTACATTCAATGTCTTTATTATTGTTTAAAGGTTAAACAGTGCATGTTCGGTTAGTTCATTATTTAGTTCTCAGAAGTGTAATAAGTGATGGGATGTGTTGCTGTCAGGTGCGCCTGTTGGCTGAGCCAGTGAAGTCAGCTCGTAAGAAGAGGCAAGAAGCCCGTTTAAAATCCCAAACAGAGAAGCTGGAGAAGAAGTTGGGGCTGACTCCCCTTACTCCTGGTAAAGTGAAAAGTGAGACCCCCAGCAAAGGTAGGAAACCAAATCAAACCCAAAGTGATCAATTAACTCAATTAAAAATATGAATAGGTATTGTAGACTATTTGTGGAATTAACTGAATGTTTGACGTGCTCTTGAAATGCGGTTGATGCATTTTCTGTGTGTAGGCTTGAACAACGCTATGGCACAGCAGTCTCCCACCATCAAACCAGAGCCACAGGCCTACTACAGCTGCTACGGTCCTTCGCCCAGACCAGCCAGCAGCGGGGGGTACCCGCCAGAGCAGAACCAAGGCAGCACTTACAGCCAGAGCACAAGCAGCTACCCCGCTCCAGGGGCAGGTGTGATCCCAGGACGGGAGACCCTGTCTTCCCATCACCCTGGTCTGCCTGGCTCCCAGTATGGACACAACGGTCTGACCGTGAGCTATAAGACAAGCGGAGATGCCCTCAGAGGTTCCTCCGGTCTGTCAGACGGTATACCTCTGCATGCTGTCAACGGTGGCTACCAACCCCGCGTGTTCAAAGCCGAGCCCAGCGAGGTGCAGTGCTCTCCCCTGCGCAGACCTCCCCCCAGCGCCAGCGCCCCCCCCCCTGCACACTCCTACTCCCCTCTACCTACCTCCGAGGGCCTGTTCAGCAGACTCAACGGGCTACACAGGAGTGCAGGGGAGGCCAGGACGGAGGGCGGGGTGCTCGGCCTGGCGCCGCGGACGCCCCCCTCTGAGGCGGAGGAGGTCAAGCAGGAGGAGGTGTGGTCCGACAGCGAGCACAACTTCCTGGACGGCGACATAGGCGGTGTCGCCGTGGCGCCCTCGCATGGCTCCGTCCTTATAGAGTGCGCCCGGCGAGAGATGCACGCCACCACCCCCATCCTGAAGCCCGACCGCAGCCACCCGACGCGCATCTCCCTGGTCTTCTACCAGCACAAGTCCCTGAACGAGCCGGGCCACGGCATGGCCATGTGGGACGCCAAAATGGCCAAGCGGGAACAGGAGAGGGAGGAGGCGGAGAGGCTAGGGGTGGAGGGGAGCCAGGCGGGGCCTAGGGGGAAGGGGTCAGGCGGTGCGGAGCCGGGGGAGGAGGAGGAGGAGGCTGAAGAGACTAGGCTTCTCAAGGTTCCTACCCGTCAAGCGTGGACTCTTCCCAGGGACGGCGTGATTACCGTGGCCCCTTATGCTCTTACCCAAGTCACAGGCCCGTACAACCGCTGGACTTAGTGTGGAGCGCGTGTGTGTGTGTGTGTGTCATATATGCAAACACACACACTCAGACAAGAGTTTAACTCCCTCTGCCTTACCTCAGTCGACTTTGAAATGTACTGTATTCTAGTTTTTATTTCATTTCCATCGTGCTTTTCTAATATCACTTTCTTTGTCGTTCATTGTCTCGACTTTCAAAGGGACGAGCGAGTACAAAGGTTGTGGGTTTTTTAAATGTGAGTTTTGGTGGTTTTTATTGTAAAGACATGGTGCTTTCAAACATTTAAAGACATTTTTTAACTGGTTTTATATACATGATTATGGATACAAAATTATGTGATTATTTATTCTGATCCTAACAGTTTCTATTTAATTTCTGGTGTAAGCCTGTTTACTGCAATTTTTTTCTGTTAACATACATTCAGAATATATGTTGTACAGTAGGTCTATGGTCTTTGTTTCAGCCAGCGGTGCTCTTTTCATGAGATTAATTTAATTGTTTTTCACATTGGTGCCATTCTTACTGTACGCTTTGTCAAACAAATACATGTTATCCTTTAAAACAAAACTAATATAGTACATACATTTATCACAGAATGTCATATGTAGAACTGTGCTTTCCTTCTGTTACCTCTGAATTGTATTGGTGGTTGATGAAGGAAATGTGTGGAATGTTGGTTATTTTATTCAGCATACACATATACAGTATGTATGGCATATTGAAAAGCACTTTTTTTTATTTTTCAACCCTAACTTGAAAAAGGTCATAGGCCTACCTATGTACACATGGAGCTATACTGTATAAGAGAGCTTTGTGTGAAACCTCCTTTCATTGATATAGTTTGTCATCCTATAATCTGATTATCATGGCAGATTACCTTCAATATATTTACCCTGTAGCATTGAGGAGTTATACAATGTTACAAAAATGCTACAAAAATGCTACAAAAATGAAGTGCTTATTATTGTTTTAGCACTTAATTGATGTTCACTTTTAGAAAAGTGTTTTAACTGTTTATTAGGACAAAATTGATGGCAATAGGATTCCACTGTTTCATAAATAATTAAGAATTGTATTTTAAATGGTGCTAATTCAATTCAATTCAATTTTATTGCCATTTCAATTCAATAATGACAACTCTTATCATAATGTCAATTTGTATATCTGTACATTAACTCATTATTTTTTTTTTCTTTACTTCCATTCTGTTATTGACACTTCTAAACAGTCAAATCCTGTTGCGATAAAGTTGATTACTGGTGCTGAGTCCTTGTGAAGAAATGTCTTACAATATTGCTTTTACAGGGTATGGATAAATCATACAGGGTTGTAGTCAACTTGTGGTTTATCAGGATCATTTTACTACCCTTGAAAGAAAAACTCTGTTTTAAGAATCTTGTGATGACATTTCAATAGACTAAAACAAGCTGAATTATTAGTCACTGGTGCATACATTTCCAGTAAGAAATGTTTGGTTTTATACATGCACTTAACTTATGGTGCTAATATGATAAGTTGTCAATGTGCATTCAGTCACTCGAGCTCTTTATTCTACTAAAGACAGCATGGTGCTCTCTGCATGCTCAGCATACTCTGAGTGCGCTACTGTATGTTTCTACCTATTTAAGCTATTCTTTGCATACTTACTAGCAAACACACTTTGAGGTCATATATACTATGATTTGTTATTTTCACTAGAACTAGTGTGTGTGTGTGAGTGAGTGTGTGATACGACACGCTACTGTGTGCCTAAAGAAATTAAGGTATAAATCAAAAATCTGAACTAAACCATAAGGTATTTAGTAAATGTCTCCTTTGATTAATTAGTTGTCCACATCACACAGTCTGTATCAAGTTAGGAACTAACAAAGCACCAGCATTTAAATATCTGAGGTTTTTAACAGCAGCGTGTAAATATGTATGTAAACCACCAGATTGTTTTACTGTACTGTTAATGGTGGGTAGACAATGGATCATCTTGCTTATTTTGAAACTTAATTACTGTAATATGATGAAAGTATATCCATTTTAGATTTAAGAAGAGACTATATTTAGCATTCATGTTATGGATGGCTGAACTCTTATGGGATTGTGAAATAAAGACATATTTATATTTTGGACCTTAACATTTTGTGTGTGATTTCTTTGATTTTTACCCCAAGATAGCAAACAAACAAAAATCAGTAATAGCTGGATATTTATTTGGTATATTTTAAGTGTACATTTTTAAATGTTATACACACACTCTCTCTCTCTCTCTCTCTCTCTCTCTCTCTCTCTCTCTCTCTCTCTCTCTCTCTCTCTCTCTCTCTCT
>JAODUH010061224.1:0-17599 GCA_027564835.1 Typhlichthys subterraneus | reverse complement strand
TATATATATATATAAAAAGATGTATGTACTGTAAAATGACAATAAAAAAGTATTTATATTATATTCTAAAACCAGAGAAATTACCACAGTGATATCTTTATTTCTTTCAGAGTTGTATGTGGAGGACACTTACCCGGACGAGTCATTTTCCTTGGGGTAGTCTTCAGTCATGTCAGTGTCAGAGTTAAGAAGTCTCTTCCTCTTTTCACTCCTGGAAAACAGTTTCATGTATACTTTGTCTCAAAACAATCAACGGCACAAGCCTGCAGACTTTGCAGCAAACATGTATGTGAAGAAGCTCACAGTTTACAAGTGTTAACATTCTACGGTGTTCATTTCAGTGAGAAACGGGGTAGATTCAGCATATTAGAATTATTTATCCAATAATCATCTATTTGGACTACAACAATAACATATACGCATCTGCGTTATTAGAAAGGGAATGCTGGCACCTTATTTTCACATCCTTCCCATACCTGTTCTCAGAGAGTCCAGTGCGGGTGGGAGTGGAGGCAGCTCTGCTGGGGCTTCCAAGAGGCTTCCGCGGTGTCGTCTCATCCCGACTGTCCACACTCTGTCGCCTGGGAGTGGCCTGAAACACATCACCAGCCTTAATATACCAGATAATAGAGACGATGCTTTTGATAAATGCTATAGTACATTTTCTAGACTTGTTTATACTTTTAACACCCCGTCCCCGCTCCCAAAGTAAAACGTAACACCATATATAGTCTTAACCTGACCTTAAAAGTAATATAAACATCATGATAACATACAAAAAAAGTACAGTTTCACATAGCTTTTTACCTGTCTCTCTCCAGATGGGTTGCCTTCATTTTTGACAGAGCGATTTCCCAGCACACTGAAGCTAGCACTTCCATGGGATGTCTTTAAAACTACGAAGAATTTATAAAATAAAAATAAATTACAATAATAATAATAATAATAATAATAATAATAAAAACATCAATCACTAACTCACTTTGCACTTTGAATGTTTGTTTGTTCATGACATCACAAAATTAACTTTGCTATGCTTGTGAAATTAAATATTTGAGAGTTAATAATTTCACCCTTGCTGGAATTCAACTTAATGTTTACAACAGGCAATTACTTTGCTTTCCCTGCTTCAGCTTCTCCATGTATTCTTTAGTCTTCTGGGCCAAAGCATTTGGCATTTTATCCATAGTGATGGTTGTAGCATCTTTGAGAGTCACCATGATCCGGTTCGCACTGGGGGAAATTTGTTTCACATTCTGGTTTAACTGAAAGCAAAAAAATAATCATTGTAAAGCATTATCAGCAATACTATACTACAGTGTGTTATATATTAGGACTTACATATGGCATGTTAATCAAACAAGTGACCTAAGACATTTGATCAAATAAAAATTATTTCAAGATGGAGCACTGTGGGTCTGATTAGCTGTTTACAGGCTAGTAAGTAGCTATAATTACCTGGAAGGTTTTCGGAGCACCACCACAGTTAAATTTGACACAAAGGTTGATTTTGTTGTCTTTTTCAAGGATCTCAAAAGTTCCTTCTTTCCATCTCGTGGTGCCTAACTCAAGACTGTTGAAGCGAATCTTGACAGGAGCACCACTAGAGAGTTTGGGCACCACAGCTGCCATGGCTGATGGTCCAGTTGGCACACTTTGAGCCTAGGACTTGAGATGGACAAATCCTACACACCTGTAATAATATAAACACTTCATTATAAAGGTGATACAGACAGGCAGCTGTTCTGTGCAGTGCATGTTCAGCAATAATGCATTACCTAATTAAAACACAAAATATAAGATGAGAACGCTATGTTATATAGTTATGATGTGTGTATGGATTTGAATTTAATTAGATATATAGTACAGTAGATATAGTTTGCTATGAAACATGCACCTGCGTCAAAACTATGACAAAACGTATCTCATAACATAGGAGTTGTATATTATATTTGCAAGCGACAACTAGTAGTATTTACTAGTCACATTTCAAACAGGACAACTGAAACGACCTTCGATTAAGATAAAAATATTAATAAAAGTGATCTGCTCCATTGACAAAGAGGTACAGTATAGTAATTTGGTTAGAACTGTTATCTAGTGTACTGTAGTGAATGAGACTAGTGAAACTCGTTTAAAGTCAAAACAAGGTTGATGAACACCATATTGTGCCAATGAGCATGCCAAGACTTCAAATTTACGACCAGTAAGTATAGTGTTTACTACAGCCTACAACTACAAAATCACTACAGAAAAAAAGCGATATGAATTAGCTAACAACGCTAGCTGGGCTAACTGTCACATTGTATCTGTACATCCAAATAGCGGCGGTGCAACATTAGCTCCTACTAGTCCTAGCTATGGTAAACCATAAGCTTTCATGCACATTTGACTCCTGTGAGTAGCTCTAGCATATCACCGCTATATGGCGTGATATATGGCAAAATAAATGGCAGTGTCTGCACGACCTTGGCTTGCACACCGCCCAAAACAACAAGTATCTAAGGCAACCTAGCTAACGGTGTATTAAATGTCGGCTAAGCAGGTAATGTCGTACCACAGAGCTAGCTAGCCACAGAGCTAACGCAAGTGAGTGGATGGAAAAGGCCAACATTAGCAAGTTGGCTATTGAGCTAACTGGCTAATTTGAGTGAGAAGTCATTTAGTGGTACAAAATAAATCACGAAGACAAAAATGCAGCGTCGCGGTTCTTTACCTTTCGGCGATATGTGGTATTGACCAAACGTTTTAATCACTGACCCGTGTTTCCAAATTCCTCTATGGGAGAGAATAATATTTTGCCGGCATTCGACTGCTTCTGTGTTTTGTTGACAGAGTCATCCCACACCGTACGCTTCACATCGCTGCGCAATGATGGCGGGAATGTAGAAATGTACACCGGAAATTACAACCGAGAGCACTCGCATGTTCTCGCGGTGTTTTGCTTTCCGATCTTGTTCTGAAGCATTCTTTAACCTTAACATTACAACATAAAGTAATAATGTAATTTAAAACGAGCGTATTCAAGTATCTATAATAGAGGTATGCAATAAGTGTTTAGCTAGTGACGTTGATTAGAGTGCGTGCAGCTCCTCATTGTCAAACGGGAGTTAGTTTGTACTAGCTACGGTAGTTAGCTTTGCTAGCCGTCATTGTCGATTTTCGAAATATTTACAATACTGTAGATTCAATATCCGCCTGGAAAATCTGACTTACAGAGAATGTTGGCTACAGGAGCAGTAAGTAGTGCCTATGTTTATGCTATTTTATTGCAGGCAAGCATCTACCGTATGTGCCCAATTCGATTTCATACACCTACTATAGCTAGACTAATGATGGAGTCTTTATTGTGGCAAATTATATCGCTAATGGCTGAAACTGATTCTTGTTTGCACTTAATTACTTCACTTGCATAGGCTGTAACTACAGCCTTGGCTCAGGTGGACAGGGAAAAGATTTACCAGTGGATTAATGAGTTGTCCAGCCCTGAGACTAGAGAGAATGCCTTGCTGGAGCTCAGCAAGAAACGGGAGTCTGTGCCAGACCTGGCACCAATGCTATGGCACTCTTGTGGCACAATTGCAGCCCTCTTACAGGTATGGAGAATGGGACGTTCAACGGCATTTATTTCTTAGGACAAAGACTATATGAAAAAATCTATGCATTTTGCTGTACTGAAATGTCTGTCACTTTTTAGGAAATAGTGAATATATATCCATCTATAAACCCACCTACTCTGACTGCTCACCAGTCCAATAGAGTGTGCAACGCCCTGGCACTTTTACAGTGTGTTGCATCCCATCCTGAAACCCGGTAAGACACAATATACCGTACCCTCTTATTCTGCACTATGGCTTTTCGCCATCTCAATCTATTTAGTAGGTTATGTAATCTGTATAGTAATATGCAGGGGTGTGATTACATTTTGGAATTGAAAAATGTAAAGGCTACAGTCATTTCTCCTATCATTCTGGCCTATATAACCACACACTACACAGAGCCCATTCAATAAATTGTAATCAAAGACAACGATTTGGAAGGAAATGCATTTTTTTTCCCCAGCAATTGAAGATATTAACCCAATATCATGTATTGTCTCATGACCTAAATCACACCCCTAGTAATATGTGATAGAGATATAACTGTTTTAATCCCTTAGGGAAGCTGACATTGATACATGTGGGATGCTTTTCTTTCTAGGTCGGCATTCCTTGCTGCTCACATCCCCTTATTCCTGTACCCATTCTTGCACACCGTCAGCAAAACTCGACCGTTTGAATACCTGCGGCTCACAAGCTTGGGAGTCATTGGTAAAGTGCTTTCTTACTGGTGTAGCCTGTGTAAACAAGCTCGGAGGGAACAGCATAATACATGTCTGCACAGTGAGGTGATGTCATGCTGAAGTGTGTTTTGACTGCAGGGGCCCTGGTGAAAACAGATGAACAGGAGGTGATTAACTTCCTTCTCACCACTGAAATCATCCCACTGTGCCTGCGCATTATGGAATCAGGCAGTGAACTCTCTAAAACGGTATGCAACTTTGTATCCTGCAAAACTATGCCAAAAAATTAAATTATATATTTCTTCCTGTTGGGGAAGAGAGAGAAAATCCTTCATATGCAGTGGTGCGCCCACAGGAATCCCTAGCAGTGTTTCCATTTATTTTCCAATGAAAGTAGCTAGGAGTACTCCTGATGACTCATGCATATGCATATTTATGATGTCACTGTGATTGAATTTGCTTAAAGCTTGGTGAATGTTTTCAAATAGATTTATCTGATAATTTTACAGCTACCCTGAATTAGACTCAATACAAACATCAAAATAGAATAATGGCACTTGGAGAACAACTTTCTCATGCTTTGAATAATGAGTTTAAGAGCGATAGCGTCTACTTAATCATAGAAACGCAATATAACAGAACCCCCCACACACACAGGGGGACAGGATGGTCTAGTGCTCTGGGTGTTGGGCTTCCAGTCGGAAGGTCGTGGGTTCAAACCCCGGTTTTGACCTACCTGTAAGCATCCTTGAGCAAAATGCCTAACCCCCTAACTGCTCCCGGTGGTTGGTCGCACCTTGCATGGCAGCAATCACCATCGGTGTATGAATATGTGTGTGACTGGGTGAATGTCAGGCAAAATACCGTAAAGCGCTTTGGATAAAAGCGCTATATAAATAAGCCCATTTACCATTTACACACACACCTAGAAAAGTAACTGTCTGAGTGAGAGACCCCTGCACTGTTTGTGCGATTACTTTGAGCAGCATGCATATGAATGCATTACAAAATTAGATATGTATATACTTTTCCCAAATGGTCTCAAGTTACTAAATATATTGCTAGTCCCTTTATAGAAATAGTCACAGGGTCTGAAATGTCAGTAATGTTGCTTTTTTTGCACTTGAATAAAATAATTCTACAAAGCCAAAGTTTATGTAAGCCAGCTCAAAGAGCAGAGACATTTTTCTTGCGGTGAGAACAAAATTGTTTGATTAGTAACTGTAATATCACAATTGAGTTTAGGAACATTTCATAATGATAAATGTAATGTGATTACCGTAATGTGTTACTGTGATTCCTCAATACTGAACATCACTGATGATGCTTTGCTGTCTTTTACCCATTTATACATTCATTTTTCTATACATTATGTTCATTGTTTACTTCAAATGTTTTCCCAGTGCCGTGTTTCTTTGAAAACACAACTGTGCACTGAAGTCTGTGTGGCTGTAGGCTTATGGGGAGGAAAAGCATCTATGAGCACTCTTGTAGGTAAAGGCCTTGGCATACTACCAAATTCCTGGCCTCGCGCAACACAGACGAGCGATCGAGCTGTTCCAAGCATACTTCACGCTGATGAGTCGGCTATTTCTGTATACAAAAAAAGTTCTTTTAAATTAGCGATATTTCTAACTACGATTATTATGGGCACACATTTTTTCCCGTGAACAATATTGGTTTAACTAAGATATTCGCTGGAAATTTTAAAAAAAAATGGTATACGCCTAGAACACTCATTTGTGAGCCTAGTAGGGCATCCATGCAGTCTGTAGTGGGCTTCAGGCTGTCGTAAATGCGCAGTCAACGTGCACATGTCCGCGCGGACAGACATTTTTGGAGTTGCGCGACAGTCCGCGGACCTCCGCGTTACGCATGCCAAGGTCCTAAGAGTACAGGGCACAAACTCTGCTCACCTTAAAGTTTTCCGACTTATTTCTAACACTAGTGTAATGGCATATTTTTACATAATCCACTAGCATTGGCATATTTTTACAGTATTTTTGTTCAGCAGATGTAAATCTTTCATTCATGCATTGTTTTGCATGTGATTGGTAGGTCGCTACTTTCATATTGCAGAAGATTCTATTGGATGACACAGGGCTGGCCTACATCTGCCAGACCTACGAGCGCTTCTCCCACGTGGCGATGATCCTTGTAAGTACCATTTGGTGACTCCTCCTGTAGATCAATCTCTACGTTTCCATGTAGAGATTGATCAGTGACATGGTCAAGATACTAATACCCATCTGCTGTTTTCAGGGGAAAATGGTGTTGCAGCTCTCCAAGGAACCGTCTGCACGGCTGCTAAAGCATGTTGTCCGTTGCTATCTGCGTCTCTCCGATAATCTCAGGTAGAAAACGTTTCCACTGGACATTACAGTGAGGGAAAACATTGTTTTGATCCCCTACTGATTTTGTATGTTTAACCACTTTCAAAGAAATGATAAGTCTATAATTTTAATGGTAGGTTTATTTGAACAGCGAGAGACAGAATAACAACAGTCCAGAAAAACGCATGTCAAAAATTAATGAGTGAAGTAAGTATTCAGCCCCTCTCAATCACAAAGATTTCTGGCTCCCAGGTGTCTTTTATACAGGTAACGAGCTGAGATTAGGAGCACACTCTTAAAGGTATGGTCTGTCATTCATGCTAAGTTCGAGCTTAAATCAAAACTGTATCGCTCCGCGGTCCTCCGGCGGTGGATCATACGTCGAAATGCATTGTGAAGCAAAGTGTAGTGCTACAGCTTTGTTGATTTGAGCGGTGTTCGCCACTTTATGTTCCAATTTAATGTGCCAGGGCTGTGTAGAAGTATCATATTCTTTTTTCAGCACGCACAGAGAATGATAAAATAGCTAAATGCGGGAGGCATCGTGTTACATTTTACAAGTGTATTAGTTTAGGTTTAGCTTGCAATAGCTGACTTTACCTTTTCTAAGGGAGTGCTCCTAATCTCATCTTGTTACCTGTATAAAAGACACCTGTCCACAGCAATCAATCAGATTCCAACTCCACCATGGCCAAGACCAATGATCTGTAAAAGTATATCAGGCACAAAATTGTAGACTTACACGAGTCTAGAATAGGCTACAAGATAACTGTCAATTCAATTTTATTTATATAGCCCTTAATCACGTTGCAGTCTCAAAGGGCTTTACAGCCTACATTTCACAAAACGTCCATTAAAACCACATAAGGGAAAAATAAAGGGAAGAAACCTTGTGAAGGGATCACAGAGGGAGGAATCCACCCCTCCAGGACTGTTAAGATGCAATATGTGATGGTAGGAATACCAAATTTAGCATTAAAACTATGTATAATAATTTACCCATTGTGCCGTACATAGAACTAACACATCGGAAAGATGTTAGTTCTGTCAATCTCCCTTAGTCTGGGGCTCCATGCGAGATCTCACCTCGTGGAGTTGCAGTTATCATGAGAACAGTGAAGAATCACCCCCATTGACACCCCTTGTCAATGATCTCAAGGCAGCTGGGATCATAGTCACCAAGAAAACAATTGGTAATCCGCCTTGAAGGACTGAAATCCTGCAGCGCCCGCAAGGTCCCCCTGCTCAAGCACACGTACAGCCCTGTCTGAAGTTTATTAATGAACATCTGAATGATTCAGAGGAGAACTGGGTGAAAGTGTTGTGGTCAGATGAGACCAAAATCGAGAACTTTGACATCAACTCAACTGGCTGTGTTTGGAGGAGGAGGAATGCTGCCCATGACCCCAAGAATGTTTCCCCACCGTCAAACGTGGTGGAAACATTATGCTTTAGGGGTGTTTTTCTGCTAAGGGGACAGGACAACTTCACCGCAACAAAGGGCCGATGAACAGGTTAATGTACCATGCACCATTAAGTATTAGGTAAGAACCTCCTTCCTTCAGCCAGGGCATTGACAATGTGTCGTGGATGGGTATTCCAGCATGACAATGACCCAAAACACACGGCCAAGGCAACAAAGGAGTGGCTCAAGAAGAAGCACATTAAGGTACTGGAGTGGCCTAGCCAATCTCCTAGGTTAATCTGACCTCTGTGATTGCCAACAAGGGTTTTACCACCATGTACTAAGTCATGTTTTGCAGCATGGTTGAATACTCATTAATATGCAAATTAATTAATAACATTTTTGACATGCGTTCTTCTGGATGTTTGTAGTTGTTATTCTGTCTCTCTTAAAATTATAAACTTTGTCAGTGGGCAAATGTACAAAATCAGCAGGGGATCAAATATTTTTTGCCTTCACGGTATATTTATGATCATAGCCACTAGATGGTGCCATACAAGTTTGTCTAAGCTAGTGTATGGTTTACAAGCTACTGTTTATGCTGATTAAATTAATATTTCTGCCAGTTTTGCAGAATCAAGTTTTGTAGTCTCAGGACATTCATAGCAGTATTATTCTATACTTCTATCTTGTCATTTAAACCATGTTGGTTTCTGGTCTGTCGTTTCCTTTCTCCAGAGCGAGGGAAGCCCTGCGCCAGTGTCTACCTGACCAGCTGAAGGACAGCACCTTCGCCCAAGTGCTGAAAGACGACACCACCACCAAGCGCTGGCTGGCCCAGCTGGTGAAGAACCTGCAGGAGGGCCAGGTCACAGACACTAGGGGCATCCCTCTAGCCCCCCAGTGATGGCAGCTATGGAGGAATGGAGACTGGCCGTGGCCTCGGTGATTACACCGATTGCAAACACACAAGGACGCGCATTTTGGTGATTGCGTTGAATGCAAAGACACGAGAAGACACATTTTGTTGAAGTGGACTGTGCCATGTTAATGACACACACGTGACAACTGTAATGCCTAAATTGGGTTTGGGGAGGGGTGGGGGGTGGGTCTACAGTTTTGGTACATTTCCCAGGTTGTGGTATTGTGTGTAAAGCTAAGCAGGCTGAACAGGAAGTAGATATGTCTGCCCTTGGATAGTAGTTGCCACAATGTTAAAACATGAATTAGACGAGTGTTGAACCTCTGATCTAATCATTCCATGACCAAACTGTAATTGTTAAGTTTTGACAACTTGTATATTAAATAAGATATTTTGTGGATTTCATCTTGTAATATCATATTTTATATTCATAATGGACTATTTTATGGTATTTATCATGCATTCTATAATTCTATAATATGCTAGTATATATTGATGTATTGAAAAGTGTTAGAGTCTTTGATGTAACCCCTGTTGTGGGGAAGGTCGTTCCAAGGCGGGTAGACTGCATTCTTATAATTCCTAGTGTCTTGTTCTGACTTGCTATATCTCCAGGGTTTGTCTTGTTCTGCAAGCAGCCACACATAGCTTATAGCCTGACAGTGCATCCTACCCAGGATATATAGTATAGATGTTTTACTAGACGCTAAGCAAGCACTCTATTGCATCTACTGTATAACATCAGTGCTCAGACCAGTACAAAAAAAAGTTCTATTTTTAATTGAAGTAATGCATTGCATAGTTATTCCCTGTAGAAAATAATTTGTTACACTGCTCCTTACATTATTCCTAACGCTGCTTAAATGTATGTGATTGCCAATACACAGTAATGTTAAACTCCGGGACTTATAGAGCTGTCTTATGCTCTTTACTAAAATACCACAAAGCACACAGCAAAGTTGGTGAAAAGAACGAAGGAAAGTAAATACATCATTTATTTAGCTACTGTAATGTGATTAATACAATTACAGTAATGTGTTAGTTTGTAATGCATTATCCCCAACAGCAACACAGGATTTCTGTCCAAATGCATACCATGTATTATGACTGACGTGTACCATGTCATTATCATTATTCATTGCTTATGTCAGATGTGCCTTTACCCATGCTGCTCATGTATTCCTGTCCACACTCTAACATCTCTGTGTGAGCGAGGGGAATTATACTGGAAACATGGACAGGTTTTGTTAGCATTGGGTTCATGCTTTAATAATTGAATAGCAAGCACATTAGATGTAAAGGGCTTAATGGCAGATGTTGGAGAAAAAATTGCATGCATTATTGATGCCTTTTGAAAAGTTCTTACAGTTAGAGCAGGGATAATAAAGGAATAATATGCATTGCCAGGCCAGCTGTTAAAACAGGGTTCTGTAGGATAAAGCATGTCCACCTCTGGAACCTTTGAGTCTTTCTTCTATCCACAGCTAAATTGAGAGGTTGGTTAGGGATAGCACATTGGCTGGGTAGTTCCTGTCCTGGGTAAATGCTGTTTTAGTTTGTGAACCTCAGCTATTGTTGATAGGTGACAGCCTGAATGTACACTGTCATGCTGGCAGGTTGGTAAGACACGCTCTCAGCCCGTTTCCTGCATGGATCTTCCACTCTGTGCATGTTTTGATGGAGACACAAATTGCACACTGAAGTCTGTGTGTGCATGTGATAGTTTGTTGGATAAGATGCACTATATTGTAGGTACAAAAGTTGGGGTACAAAACATGGGTTTTCCTTGTTTTGGCACTGTATTGCTCCTTTAGATGTTATTCGGTGATGTAAAACTAATGCTTGTTGTGGATTTGGCAGGTTTTCCATGGAGAAACTATAACCAGAAAAACAAGTTAGTCAGAAATACTAGTTTCTACATGTCACAAGTGGGCCTCTTTCAAATAACCAATCATCTTAACCGTAGAATCTACATATCCCTCCTCTGCCCGTTTACAAACCGTATAAGTATAGGCAAAGTTGCTATTTGCTGGGGACAGTTGGTAGAGCGGGGTGACAGGCAATCCATAAGTCACTAGTTTGAATCCCGCTGACTCCTCACCAGGTGTTGAGGTGTCTTTGAGCAAGGCACATAACCCTAACTGCTGCTCCCGGTGGTCAGGTATCACCTTGCGAAAAATACATTAGAAGTATTTTGTTTGTAACGTTGTCTAAATGTACTTGAATTTGAGTGTGAAACTCTGACTGATTTGGAAACTCACCTGCAGGCTACTTCCTGAGCGCAGTCAGGCAAACCCTCAACATGATAATAGCTTTCTTTTTTACCGACATATTAACAGATTGTCTCAGTCAAAGTGGAATACCGGTATAGTATCCTTCAGTAAATGAGCTGCACTAGTGAAAGGTATAAACCTTACGTTTGTGAGCAACTGAAATACCAGTGAGTGCTCTGCTAAAATGTCAAATGTGTTTGTCTTTTTTCCTGTTGGTGGTAGTGCAAGATAAAGTAATTATAAGGTTTCTCCTGAGCCCTTTCTAAATAGATAACTACGTTAATATAGACACTATCATCATAAGGATGACTACAAAAGTGAAATACCATTATCAGGTTGCAATTGTTGAAAATGCACAAATACACAAATACATTTCCTCTAAAGGTTGAGATACTTGGATTTTAATATAAATGTTATTTAAATGTCTTCATGTGATTGTCTTCATAATAATAAATAAAAATATAATAAATATTAAACTAGCACAAACTGCAATTTTCTGCCTTTTAATTTGATCTATTAGTCAAATATTTGTTTTAAATGCACCCTCCTTGATTACACTATAGATCCATCAGAACTAAATGTATGTTCCAAATCACTGTTTATTAACCTGGTTAAACCCATTCAGATAGCAGTCTATGCTATCTATTGCTAATCCATTGACTATATGTATATAAATTCAACCCAGTGTCACGCTCTTTTGTGAAACGCTCACAAAATGTAATCTATTTAAATGTTGTGGTCACCAACACAATTCAATTTCATTAGTATGAAATTGAGATATCACGAAAGAGCATGACATTGGATTGGCACATTGGAAATAAACGCGTGAGACGCTGATTACCAGATCGTATCTACATGTTTGTACGTGATTCTTTATCACAACTGGTTTAAACCACAAAGGCACATATCCCATGAGTGTAGAAGAGGATGCAAATGATTCATACCACACACAAATAGTATTAAACAATTGTGTGTAAGGCACAGGGTTACATTTTATCCTGTGATTATCTGCAGAGAGGTGATCCTAATTTAGAAAATATGATCTGTGTTTATAGTAAATAAGTTGTATTAGTTTCTTGGTATGGGGCAGGCAGATAATGTTATCTGTCTGGTTTGAAAAGGATGCACAGGAGCCTGTCTAAATCACTGTTGCTTAATGCAATGTAGATAATCCATCAGCTGATAGATGAGAGAGAGAGAGAGAGAGAGAGAGAGAGAGAGAGCAATAGACCTAAAGTGGTTCAACGTACAGTAGATGCAGTGAGAGGCCTGCAGATGAGGAAAATAGGAGTGTCAGGAAAGAGAGGAAATCTGGCCGGGGAGGTAGGGTGGAGGGGTGTTGTGTTGTGGGGGGATGGAAAAGAGATGTGGAAGAGGAGGAGGTGGGTGCCAGCATGCGGCAGTGTTGACTAGGAGTCATGTTTCCTGGCGTCAGGAGTGACTGCGATGCTCCACTTTTTCATGAGGCACTCCCAGCTCAAGACACTCCCTGGACGTGGATCACAGCAGCTTCAGTTGGAAGCACGCTCCGTGGGTCTTTGTTCAGTCCTCCCTCGCCCACCCAGAGTCGTAAGCCCTCACTGAGCGCTCCAAGACGGAGCAGACTCTTCCCGTGGAAATCTGAAGGATTCCACAGTGAAGGCAGCGTGACACTGCAGGGAAACTGATATTTCTGGTAAGAATCCCCATTTTCTTTTCCTTCTCTGAATTGAATTTTCAGTTGGAAGTTTCTCCCAGTTGCACCCTATAGCTGAATGGTTATGCTTGTTGCTGTGTTGGTTTAGTCCTACATAAGGGTCTGCTTCTAGTTAAGTGGTACCTCCCTGCATGACAGTGTTGTTATTGGTGGGTTTCGCTGGACTGGTAGAGAGATGTCTGCTGTTTGTGAAATTCCTTACATATTTTAAGACTTTGTGGTGAATACATTGGCAGGCTTTAAGACCACACGGCATTAACACAGTCAATAACAAAACTGTTGCTATGCTGTTTCTTTTTTACATATTACACATTTTCATATTCCTTTAGATTAAGTTTATGTGATAGGATGTGTTTTATAACACATATAAGATCCAAGAATAACACAAAATTATGTGATGTTGTGAGTGTTAAAATGGTTGAGCGTATACGCAGTTGTTTGACCACGTAAGAAAAGTGAGTATAGTGTAAAAATGTATTTAGGCAGTGCTTGTATCTTCAGTTAGTGTTATAGATATACAAACAACAAACTTAAACATTACACAGAATTGTTGTTAGTCTTGCTTTACAAGCTGCTGGCTATAAGCCAAACGGTGAGCTGTCACGGGAGGTACCATGAATCCAACAGAGTGGCTGTAAAGAGAAATATTTTATGTTCAAGGAGAAACAATGTCAGGAAAAGTGTCATTGCAACAATTGAGGAAAGCGATACCGATCACAGACTTCCCCGGAATTATGTAATCCCAAAGAACATTTGTTTTGACAATGATACTGTATTCCATGTAGAAATGACTTTCCTCAATGTGTGATTTTAAAAAGCCCTTCATTTTCTTCTTTCCCCATGGGAACTCCCTTACGTTTGGCGTATGCATGTTTCACATGCTGTATTATCAGATGCTTTCACAGCCCCATTAGAATGTTCTGTGGTGATTACTATTGTAATCATATAGCGGTACCCAAATGTTTTGGAATGTTAGGTTGAGAATGGGGGCCACAAAGATGCCTATGGGTTATTTCTTATCTTTTCTTAATTGCGCACAAAATATTTCCTTCCTAAATCTATTTGTAATGTTCCATCTCCAAGAAAATGACTTTAAACGGATTTAATGTTGATGCTTACCTTGTCTTGTTCCGTTGAAGTGTAAAACACTGTGATTGTGTTGGTGTGTATTAGTTACACTATAACATGCGTCATTTTAGACTGTGTAAATTAGGATAATTGGCCTATAGAGTGAAGTAGGATTTGGCATGGCACATCAAAGCAAAGAAACAAAGTCAATATTGGCCTGCGCAGATACAGTAAGCGGCCTATATCAAATTAGTATTTCCAGGAACCAGCAAAGCTTTTGGTACTGTAATGTTTTTCATAATAGTAGAGGCACAGGTAGGAAAACCTTCAGGAGTTTAATCAAGACAAGAAATACAGGCTCCAACATACAACTGAAAATAACCTGCTGAACTCAAAACAGGTGAGGAAAAGGGAGTGGCCGCCACAAAGCTCACGGCGGTGGTTGGCATGCCGGTGGTTGGCACTCAGGCCTGGGTGTGACAGTTATGTGTACAGTATGTGTTTCAATAAGGTGCCACCATGAGCTGCCAGAACAGCTTAATACACCAAAGTCTTTTGTTTTGATGATAGTGGTGAAGAGCACTGTCTAACTGGGTCCACAATATCCCATAGGTGTTCCATTGGGTTGACACTTCAAGACTGTGCAGGTCATAGCATATGATTCACACCATTTCCCTACTCATCAAACCATTCAGTGACCCCTAGTGACCTATCATGCTGTTATTCTGTATGAGTATCATTGCCACTGACTAAAACTACAACTTTATATACTGTTTGTCTTATTGATCTAAACTCAGATGTCACTTTAGTCAATGTACTCATTAAACCACTAACTAGCAGTTAAGTAGTCTGTGACTGAAGCTACTGCCATCCCTGTTCCAATAATGAACCCTTTTTCAAAATAACTTCCTTTTTTAACATAATTTCCTCTTACCCCAACATTAAGGCAAACACTGGGCCTGGTCAACATATACAGTACATATATTTATGCCACAGAGCATTATTGGATGTTCATTTCTTAATGGTTTGGAAGAATCTCATGTTCTTTCTCCACTCCTGCACACGCACGCACGCACACGTGTATATTAGGCAATTGAATAGGCTTTTCTTTAATCTATAAATGCTACTACAATGCGTTAGAGAGAACTGAGGTTAATGGATTACATTGAGTCATATTTAAATGCTTACTGGCATTTTGTAGTTGTTTTGCGGTTAAAACAACAATACATTGCATGTCTGCTGCTCTTAACCTTGATGATGATGAGGAGGGTGTGGCTAGTTAACAATAGCTATCATTCAATACAGTGGAGCAGTATAGCTTCAGTACAAACTGTTCAAATCAGAGGTTGGTCCAGTATTGGTGAGCCTTTTCATTTCCAATGGATATACTTAATTAATTGTTCTGTGGCTATGGTTTGTGGCTGTAGCTAGGGATTTGTGAACATTAGATTAATTAACTCAATGCTTTTGTGTAAATTAATTAAAACCATAAATCCATCTGTTTCTTTGGCAGTCGTTTTCAACTGGTATGTGTCAAGCCTAGCTATGGATTCTACTCAGGGTTCATGTAAGTCAATTCTCTTATTAAACCAAACAGAAAATGAAGCTATTGTACAGTACTTAACTGTTAGCAGGTACTGCAGCAGACTAAGTGTAAAAATATAGCAGTATTCTTTGTATTCAAATAGACTGTAAAATATATAGTTAATAACAAATTATATGGGATTTGATAATGTTTACGAACTCATATAATAAGAATAAGAATTATTATTATAATTATTATTAAGTGATTATTAAGTTTGGTTTAGCATGATTGAAACATATGGGTACAGAGAGAGAAAACTATCAATCTGCAAGAAACAACGACCACAACAACCACTGTGAATGAGCATAACATTTTTAAGGTAAAGGTTTTTAACTATTATTTATAATGTACCTTGCTCAGGTCAGCAAAATGATCCAGATCTGCAGGTGATGATAGCAGGTACCAACTTGAGGAAGGTCAAATCACATTCCTCTAAGAAGAAACATAAATTCCGTCTTGTGTTAGAGGAACTGCAAATCCGGTACAAGTCTGGATGGGCTAGGAGAGACTACCACACAGGTGAGGTCATATCTGTGTGTTTGGCAAGTTTATTTAATTGTATAAACCTGTAAAATGCATATTTTCTTTTCTACATTATGTTACTGGAATCTTGTAATCTGCTATTATTTTAACAAAATAACACAAAAGCCTAATTCTGTAGTTAAACACAGCGTTAAGTGATTATAAAATGACTTAAAAAAAAAATTCTTGAGTTGAGTGGACAAATAGGAGACAAATAAGAGCCTGTTAAAAAGGTCATGTTCACGAAGGAAGACAGGTCTGACCAGAAAGGCAGCTAGCTATGACATATACATGTCTACCATAGGAGAAGTGTGATTATATTAACAATGTGGCCTTTTGGACCATGTTTTAAATTGTACAGTGTCTGTGAGTGAGCTGGAGGCAGTGAGGGAAGGCCACCAATCTGAAGTCCTGAAGAGCGTCGCAAACGAGTTCCCTGCTAACCACTGCTTCACCGTGGAGCTCCGCGGTCGCAAGGGCAACCTGAACCTGGTGGCTGGCTCCCCGAATGAGGCCCGGGCATGGATCCAGGGATTGCGCAAGCTAATTACCAAGTCTAAGACCATGGAGGAAAAAGACAGGCTACACACGTATCCTTTTAGTTTGGACTATATAGTCATTTACACAGCATTTTCCAACCTGGGCCCTGCATGTTTTATGATGCAATCCATTGCAGGTCGGAATATTTCCAAGTCTGTTTTACCGACCAATCTAAATGTGTCCCACGCCATCTGCTCAGGAATGGACGCCTGCAGCAAACTGATGTTTATGGCAAGTCTCTACTTCACCAGGCATCTACCGAGGAGCAATAGCTAGAGTATGTGGAAATTTTAGTATGTGGATAAATTAGTGAAGAAAAATGCCAACACGTAGCTGGAGCGTCTAATTTAACAGATTATTGCACTAAAAGAGACAAGCAGTAAACTAGAAGACTACTGCATCCTTGCAAAGATGTTTAACAACACAATTTGTTCTTCTCTCATGCCGCCACATTGCTGGGATGTGTGTGTTTATTTGGGTGAAGGCTTGATAAATCTTGCCCGAGTTTCCAACTTGAATGAGCGTTCCATTACACTTTTCTGTGTTGGAGGTAGTTTTGTTCCGAGTATAATGGATTGCTCCAACAGTCACGAGTGGGTCATTATCAGGCTTCTGGAGATATTGGTAATGAACATTCATTTGAATCAGGTGTGTGCAAGGTAGGGGTTTGAGATACACTGTTTTAGCTAATGCTTTTATTCACAATTATACAGTGTGTTGGTAGATATGGTAAATATTAGTTAGGTAGGCATCTCAGTGATATATGCAGGCAGGTAGGTCAACTGTTTTCGATTAATTGGGGACCTTGTTTTGATTTGAGCTCGAATTTAGCAAGAGTTCTGAAAAATGACTGACCCTGCCATGAAACAAAAGACTAGGCTACAGTGCTACTAATAACCATCCATCCATCTTCTCCCGCTTATCCGGAGTCGGGTCGCGGGGGCAGCAGCTTCAGTAAGGGACCCCAAACTTC
>JAODUH010061203.1:0-17601 GCA_027564835.1 Typhlichthys subterraneus | reverse complement strand
GTTGTGGGTGGGGGGGGGGGGGGGGGGGGGGGGTGAGGTGTTTGTGTGGGTGGTGGTTGTGTTTGTGTGTGTGGGGGTGTGTGTGTGTGGGTGGGGGGTGTGTTTGGGTGTGTGTGTGTGTGGGTGGGGGGGGTGTTTGTTTGTGTGGGGTTATGTGTGTGTGTGTAGGTGTGTACAGGCCGGCTTCTGAAAGAAACCACGGCCCCCACAGAGAAAACCGCGCCCACGCTGGATGGGCATGTGGGCAGAGATGTTTGAATACTAACCAAGATAGAGCAGCATAATGGCCCAGGTGTACTTCCTGCATCTGTGGGTGGTGCGTGCGCCGTAAATATTGTCACACAGACTGCCTGCGCACCTCCAAACGTTTTGCGTTGACTGCTATTATTTACACCAATATTGTTCACAGGGAGACAATGTGTGCACATATAAATCGTACTTAGAAATATTGCTAATTCCAAAGCAGGTTTATGTATACATAAATAGCTGTGGCGAACAGCCTGAGTGCGCTTTCGCGTTGCGTAAGGACCAACATTTAATGGTATACCCGGGTCTTAATGAATCTTCATGGATCAAAAGTAGACCTAAAGGTATTATAATGCTAACAGATAGAGCAATGCAATACCTCTCTATGGGAGCAGATGTGGAACAGATCTGATGAATCAGGCATATTTAGTGGCAGATGAGGAGATTAGATGGCAATGATGAACATGTTTACATTTTTGTGTGCTAATGTGCTGCCCAAATGTCCTGCAGGGGCCTTGTTCACCATGCTGCTTTAGAGATGGACACATACAGTTTTTCTCAGGCTTGTCTTTTAATCAACCCAGATTACGAAGTCTTTATAAGGTCGAAGCCATTGTGTGGCGTTTATTTATATAATTTATTAATTTATTTATTCATTACTTATGTTTTCTTTCAGCAGAGGGCCGCTTTAGAAATAGACCAATAGCCAATTACCAGTAGACTGTCAATAGACTGGTTTGTTATTCTTTCTAATTGGGTGAGGCGGGGGACATACTCATTAAAATACTAAAGCACAGGACACATAGAAGATGGAACAGCGAATGCATGTTCTGACACGAGAGAGAAAGGACAGTGTGTTTTATTTTCCTTTTCCAAAGAAACTGGCGTGCCTTATAAAATCACAATAATTTCCTACATGGGGTTTTGGGTACAGTAAGGCCGCGATGGCGCAGGACGCGGCTTTCAGCTTCCAAAACGCAAGGCGCGCTGCACTGCATTGCCTTTTTTGTTGCAACCTACTCATTTCTTTTTTATCAAAACAACCGTGTGTGTGTATGTAGAACTGGCATAGTAGCCAGCTGGCTAGCCCTCACTGCAAAAACTAACATGTAACTGTGATAATGTTGTTTTTAGGTTTAAAATCTAGCTGGACTTGTTTCTAACATAAATGGCTTATCTAGTGACGTAAAATAAGTAAATCTGCAATTAATTTAAGAAATCTTATCAAGTGAATTTCACTTACTGCACTGGCAGCCAAACTAGGTTTTTTTAAGCATAAGAAAGCTCATAACTAATATATTTGAACTAGGGTATTTTTGCAGTGCTGCTAAAACAATAATAGTTTTCTAACTTTACAAGCATAAACATAATATTATATATTGCTAATATACAGCTTACTCTGTGAATGCAGTGTCCTAGTAACAGTAAACTTGCCCGCTTCTCAGACCATTCGATTGGATAACAGGAAATGAACAAAGATGGCGTCAGACACTTTTCTGCTTCAAGTTGAATTTTCAACTCCAAACTCCATTTTCAACTCCAAAAAGGACATGACGTCAGAAGCAATATTCCTTGCGGCGGTTTTAAGAAGGGACTTTGCCATAGAATTGCCTGTCTTTACAAGCAGTGCCACAAATGTAAATAAATGCCCACTGGCGTTCAGATATATCTATCTGATTATCAATGCTAACGTCGTACCGGTACATTGATATAACAGATTTGTGCATGACAATCCCGCATTTGGTCATATTTCGATTCATAAACAGAAACGGTCAAATCTATTAGTTAACACAACTAAGTAATACTGAGAAGTCACAATCCTTTCCATTGTTATGGTCTGACATTCCTCCTTGAATAACCAAATAAATAGGCATTTTCAACATTCAATTGCTTCCTTATATATAAGCTATATTATAATGTAAACATATTTATTAATTAACTAACGGGTGCAGTTGGTAAATTGCATATACTCGAGAGTCATAGCAATTACGTCAGATCCAACAAAGATCCGATTCAAACTATAAAAGTTGGAACCGAGTCTCGGAATTTCGGGTCTCGGAGGACCCGTGAAGATCTCTAACACACACACACTACATCTTTACCTATGTCTTCTGCTCTATTAATAATGAATTAACAAAAGCTCTAACCTTTCCCCCAACAGGACCCCACCAACGGCTACTACAGCGTCAACACCTTCACCGAGCACCACGCCACGCCCACCATGGCACTGGCAGCCAGCCAGGGAGCCGAGGCGTCGCGCAGCCCACCGGGCAGCTCCATGACCCTGGGCAAGCAGCGCGTGCCCACCGGCATGTCCTTCACCAACATCTACAGCACGCTGGGGGCGGGGCCGGCCCGCCTGTACGACTACGGGCAGCGTTTCGTGCTGGGCGCGGGCGGCAGCAGCATCGAGCTGTGCGAGCGCGAGTTCCAGCGCAGCTCGCTCAGCGACTCGGGCTCCCTGGTGGACACACAGTGCGACAGCAGCGTCAGCAGCTACAGCAAGCAGGACGGCTACGTGCAGTTCGACAAGGACAGCAAGGCCTCCTCATCCTCCCACTACTCCCAGTCCTCCTCGCAGAACTCTGACCTGACCCGGCCGCTGCAGAAGCGCATGCAGACCCACGTGTAACCAGAGCCAGACTGCGCCGGGGGGGGGGATGGGGACGGGGGGCGGGGGACATGTTGTTGTTTGTTTTGTACGTGCACCTGGGCTGGTGGAACGCTAAGTGGCTTGCTAATGCCAGCTTCTGAGGCTGCACATCTGGACGTGGACGCCTCAGTATACGAGAAGAAGACGTCAGTGGCAATCGTACGTCTGCTCTAACGACTCATAAACAGCGAGCCGGTGCTTTGCTGCAGACTGTCGCATTATGGCCATAAAAAGACTAAACCTCTCAAATATGCACAGGCAGGTGTTTATCTGAAAAAATAAAATAAAAATGAAAAATCCTTTTTTTTTTTAAAGAACTAGGGGCTGTGTGATCGCCTGCGATGATGGATTTGGAATTCACAGTGTTGTTAGAAATGTTAATCCTTGATCATTCTTCTACCTGCTGTGGGAGGAACTGTAAGATCAATCCTTTTGAGGGCGAAAGAATGTGCACTGGCACAGCAAGTATCTCTGATATCTGTAGGGCTTTCACAACACCTGCAGTAAGCTACTATAATGCTTTCTGGCCTGGAAGAGGGAAGGGGGGGGGGTATATTCTGCATAATGTGTTGTATTTCTTTTTTTCTCTTTTACCTGTAGTTCTATTTTGTAACTTGTGAGAGATGTTTGCCTCTTGTTGTTCGCCCTGTGAATGTCCATGAAGCGCTCACAAGTCACAGGTGAATGCATGGAGTGACTGAGCCATCACACGCAAAGCTAGGATAGCGTACGAAGGCTAACGCAAGCTAGGGTAGCATCCGAAAGCTTCTGTTCAGCATCTCGCTGCACCACGGCCCATTTTTCACTTTCCTCTCCTAAAAGGACCTTATGATGTTTACAAGTGTGGAGGAGCAAGGCTTCCGACCGTGCTCTGCACTTATCCCATTTAATGTGAGACACTGTAAAACGGCATCTCTGGAAGGCACATTTTCCCAGCTACCAGAGCGATTTCCCATTTCCATACTTAGCTGATATTGTCTTGTTTACACCAGAGCTTTGTGAACCCAGCATTTTATGTACTGTGATTTAACTTGGCTCTGAATGACACGAGTGGAGTGATGATAATGTTACAGTAGCTTTGTTTCCGTCAGACATTTTGAATCTCACTTTGACTTTCACACCCACTGTTTCAAGTGAGCCCATGTGGCAGAGCAAACGCTGATGTGCGTGTGAAGCTATGGGCATGGTGTTCTCCAACAACCAGTTCCACTGCTGAACTGACTAAAACTTGAGAATACGTAGGAATCATTCAATACAACTTCCGCACAGTCATGCTACAACAAGCTGGAATGGTAAAAAAATGTAAAATAAAAAGGCTCACACAAATAAATCTCACTTCTGACACCTGAACATTAAATATTTGTGGAATTTGCGAGTGAAAATGACTGCAGGAATTAGACGATTGTGGTGAAAGCACAAAGGCATACTTTGCATAACTACTACTACTGTTCTGAACCTTCTGAATATTAACGAAAGCATGGGTTGATGTAATGTCCGAGCTGAGCACTCCAGCTGAGGAGTTGGGCCACTCCTGTGTAATAAAATGAGTCTCTTCACTGTCATATTTTACAATCCTACATTGATTTGAGGGATTTCTCGTGGACACACATTACTGTATAGAATGATTTTGTGCCAACGTTGTGCTTTGAATAAACAAACGTACAGTAATACTGATGAATTTATTACCACAAATGTTTTCTCTGATATGTTGCAATTGTTTTGACAGCGTCTTTTCATTGAATTCAATTCGAGCCATCATTTACCAGCATGCACGGTTTATAATTCTCTTTTTTTCCAGGCACCCAAGGTACCACTGGTGTTGGAACTGCTGTTTACAAGCCAACTCCACTCTACCTTACATCAAACTGAGTGGTTGAACCTATCTGCACTTACCTTGTCTCACAAACTACCTTGTCAGTTGGCATCTTGGATCCCCACCATCTGCAGGGGCTCAGTGCAAACATATTTAGAGAACTTTTCCAGCTTGTTTGTGTGCCAACGCTAGTCTTGTATTGAACTGACATGCCAAGTATAGTGCACACAAAACCAACCACAATGTTCTCCCTATTCTGTATTATTTGTCATAAATATATGTCCATTTCACTACTTGAACTTCATATCAAATGATAATACTGTAGAAATGTATGTTATATAGATTTTCTGTCATTTTGGACAGTCTCCCTTCAATTTTCATTTTTTATTTAATTTTAAACATGCCCTAACTTGATTAGCTATGTGACTGTGAGATTTTGGTTACAATCAATACAATCCTAAATTGTTTTTTGGTTTTGTTATTTAGGTAGGAATTTTGGTTAGCTTCTGACCATAAAACTATGGGATAAAAAAACAACTAATTTTACAATGGGGGCCTTTTAATTAAAAGTAGGTGATACTTTATTCTTACAGTAGGTTAGTATAATTAAAAGCTGACATTTCTTTCATACAGTTTACTGTATGCCTTAAAACACTACAGTGTTACAACAATTTTGAGAATGCTATCAATTATGTGTCCGAGTGGCTGTGCAGTCATTTCTAGAAGGCCATCATGGATCAATATAAGTCTTGTTTCTGATCTACATAAATTATAGGTTTCTGGGAGAGGGCGCACTACCCAACAGAAAGTATTGACCTGACGTAAGAGTAAGACACTCCCTTATTGTGACTTGTAGATAATTTACTATGTGCTTATTGACATTTTGCAAGTGTGCTGGCAGAATGCCACTAAGGTGAAAGCCTCAGTGAGTCTCCCGGTTGATGAAGTGTTGACCATGTTTATTTATTAAACTGTTTCCCGTGAATTAATACAAGAAAAGTTTTACAAAGAGGAGGCAACGTCAATAACTATACACCGGTTTGACCTTTAGTCGGCATCAATGACGCAAACGGACAGTGGCCGGGCAAAAGAACGTGCATGTTTAATAACCATAATACAGCGGTTCCAGCTGTGTCACGACCCTCATGTTCACTGTGTATTGCTTTCATCTGTCCCTCGTTATTCCCCGTCCAATGGCCTGTCTTGTGTTTCTGTATTCAAGCCATGTGTTCTTTTCCCATGTTTGTCATTAAACCCCTGGAACTTACCTTGTCGTTTGTTTGGTTCCAGCCTGCCTGCCTGCTAACCCTAACACGTATAAGAGTTAGATGTGATTTGACAATGTGGATATTTTAGATATCTAAAAAATGGGTTGTTATTAACTTCTGCACAAGCCTGATAACGACCCATTCATCTGAGAAGCCTGGTCCAGACAGGACGCACTCCTAGGCCTGGTGTGTGGGGAGCATAGAGCATTGTGCACCCCGCTTTGGAGTTTCAAAACAAAACAATAGAATTTGTTCATACCGGTTCATGGAGGGATCTTATGGGGATTGGAGGCAAAACATCAGTTCTGTTTATGAACTACATGTGGAAATACCCTGGCCAAAACATCAAACACTCACCACATTGAGTGTTTAAACGTTATTCTTTTTCTTTGGAATTCACACTCCTGTGTCACAAAATGTAATGACATTTTGAAGAATGGATTGTGACGGAGCTGGAATGCTGAATACGGCAGAAGAGAGCTTAATGAAAAGTGTCGTCAGTATCAAATGGGTTGTCTTGTGTTCGGCTGATGGAATTGTTTACATAGATCTGAATTTTGCCTTCATAGAAACACTTTCAAATACTTTCATCACGCTATAAAGAGCTCCAGAGAGGCTTTATCAAGGCCTGATGGGTGTCCATGGAATAGCTCCCCTTTATCTCCTACTGAAAGTCTCCATCTAAGTCTGATAGCATTCAGCAACAGATTAAAAATGTTGATGAAAGCGAGTCATGCATTAATATGAACATCTAAACCCTTCCACATCTTTGGGTCAATTCAAATATCCAGTTATAAATGTGGCATAGCTGGGATGTTCACACCTGACCAAACCACATAGCCTCAACTTGCTAGAGTCGTTTATACAACTGTCTTCGAGATCAGTCTGAACAGGCATCCATCACTGTGCCCATAAACACACTGACAGCGTATTAAAGGCCTTATAGCATTCCTACTATTCCTACGTCATAACGTTGTATCTCCCATCAAGCTGGACATGTTCTTGTTCAGATACCATCGGTGTATGAATGTGTGTGTGTGCGTGCGTGTGTATGGGTGAATGTGAGGCAATCCCGTACATCGCTTTGTGGCCAGACAGATATCGCTATAAAAAGGCAGTCTATTTACCATGTCAGTTGGTGAGCATTTTGCCCTGACATGCCCTGACCTAATTGTTTATCTGACCTGAGTGGGAGGAGTCACAGACAACAGATTACAATGCAGAAATAATGCTGCTCTTTTACACACAAGAGTAATATTGTGAACAGCACAATGCGTGAAGTTCAAGAATGTAGTTTAAATGGTAATTTATGTGATGTGTTTCACCAACAACAAAAAATTATTCACATTCATATTATATTCATAAAACAATACTTGTTGTATAACTATACATCTGGCAGTGACGTGTCAAGGTGTCAAGTCGAAGAGATGCTGTTTTAAGTGCGAACTGTACATTTCTCCTTTAACGACAGCTAACATTTTACAATGATACTAAAGTCACACATCAACGTTATGGAACTAAGGTTATTTGGCAAATCAAAGCCCCACATATTACTTTTTGTTTGCAATGTGGACCATTGATGGTTTATTATAATGCCAAATGACCCATTCCCCTATACATCGACAGTAAAGTGTGTCCATAGGTTTTATGTAAATGGTCGATATATGCAATGGGGTCACACAGTGCTTATTTATAAGAGTTGCTAATAACATTTGAATTTAGTTAAAGCTTCACCTCTTCCTCGCCTGACTGTCGCTGGAGCCAATTTGCACCTAACACATCATTGACGTTCTTGACTGTTTTGTTCATGTGGCACCTCAGTCACTATGTGGGTGCATACACGCTGAGAATTCCTTTACTCTCTGGTTTCTCCCCTTTACTCTAAAAGTGAGCTAATTGTCTGTGTGCTGCATTCCACCATTAAACACAACTTTCTTAAATGTAATTTCTGTCTTTTATTCATGAATCGAAGGAAAGTTCTGGGCTGGCGACGTTCTTCCTTGGCTGTTGGATGTCTCTGTCTTCGATTAAATATTGCAGGTTACAGATTGTTATCCAATAAATAAATTAACAGGATTTTTTAAAATATAAAACACGTGCCTGTTTCTATGTTATTGTTTTATTTGTATATGCATCCCCTTGGAATAGCCCAAGCATTTCTTTCAATGTTCACCTTTTCACAATATGACAAAATGCTTCAACAATCCCAGTTCCTCTTATAAGATAAGGGATAAGTGCTATGTGTCACACATAAAACTGAACATGGTTTGAAATTTGGCAGCTGGCAGTCTGTAGCTGTCAATCAAGGAAAGAGAAACTCTGTAGAGAATGCCAACACTAATATCCATGGAGGTTGAAGGAGTCTGCGTTTCCAAATAGAGTCTTCGGTGAGTTTCTCTTCGTTTCATCATTTTTCTTTTTCATTATGCCGCTGAATTCCTCTCAAAAGGGGATCTTGAGCAGGAGTATGCACTTCCTGAGGTGAGCTACAAAGCAGGTTAGTGCCCACTGTTGGCAACAGATAGGGAACACGCTTTGTACGTGCGTGTGTTGCAGACTACGGAAGGAAGGTGGTTTTGTGCTTTACTAGCCTACATCAAAATGTAGGTAACAGAATCACTTTATCATTTAGTATAGACTACTTTTTCGTTGTTTACCTTACAGCCAAAATCATCAGAAGTAATTGTATATTCTATTTGCATTATATCCCTTTTTCACATTCTAATTCTGGTTATTTTGAGAGGGAATATGACACACCTGCGTGATTGATAACCTGACACGCCAATTACGGCAAAGTTATGGCGAATAACTGAAGCGAGACTACCTGAATAAGGGCCTTAAAACAGTTTAATATGTTCACTAACCCTCCTCCATGTGCAGTTTAAAGAGAGCTTTTATTAATAGCTAAGTTTTTAAAAATAGAATACTAAAATTCTATACAGAATTTTATATACAGTAGATGAGGAGCATTTCTCAAATTAAATGCTTATACACATACAAGGCTGGGGAGCATTCACAAAAACTAACACACAACATTAATTTACCATAAAGCAAGTACTGTTCTGAATATAACCCATAGAGAGATAAACAGAGATGTTAAATATACTGAAGCTTGCCTCACTAGATAACACTGACAAGGATAATAGAATCATTGAAAATACTTTAGTGCCATCTATGGGGAGAAGTTGTTATTGCAGATGTTTTGGAAAACCATCAAGACAGAAAGTATACTGTACATCAGTGTTGGGCAAGTTACTCAGGAAATGAAAGTTACTAGTTACTTATTACTCCTTCAAAAAGTAGTAATATTACTTACTTATTACTGGGTATTAAAATTAATTAGTTACATTAGTATATTACTTTCACCATCACTACCCTGTCTCTCCCCTTCCCAAAAAAATACAACCTGTGTAGCCTGCTCATTTTATAATTGAATCCTCATTATGGGAACAGTAATGAACCTTAGGAGTCAACAATCAGCCAAAGTGAAAATATTGCAGCCTCCCAAACCAGATGATTGACAGGTTGGTTCAATTAGCCTGCTCTGTTTGCTAGGCCCAGAAATATCGTTCTTGTAACGCTGTAATGCAGCATTACTTTGATTAGTAATTGTAATATATTACTGTTTAGGAAATTAGTTACACTATTAGTTACTGGAAAAAATAATGATGTTATAGTATCTAGTTACTGCCCAACACAACCAGTAGGCCTACATCAGTAGGAGATAAACAGCTACCAGAAAGCAAACTAACACTAGAATATAGTGACCGACAGCATCATGTTATCAGGTCTAATGAGTTTAGATAGTGGATGGTGTGGGGACCTTCATTACTAAGCTATTCCCCTTTGTTTTATATACAACAATGATAATCCTACTATGACACTATCAATTTATTTTAGATTTGTTTTAGTAAAACCGGTTGGGTCTGCTTCTTCATGTTCTTTGATCTCTCTTCTCTAACAAATAAAATAAGGGCAAAAAGTACAATTATTGTAAAAATATAGTATATAATTAATTAAATAAGTATTCTTATGGTATTTTAGTGTAATATTGTTATTGAATATCGTGGTCGTATTACATTCTACTTTTTATATATTTATTTACTATTTGAGGTAGTCTGTTTAATAATTTCACATTCACTTAGTTTGTAGACTAAAAAACATTATTAAACAGTATGCAGAAACGGGGGTGGATACTGAATATTGATGTTGGTGACACGTTGCTTTTACGACAGTTGAAATCGAAAGTAGGCTCAGAAGTGACTGCGTCCATGGGAACCTCCTCGGCGTGGGCCATTGGCAGTTGGGCTGTTCTGTGTAGCGCGTGGCGCCCTGGCTACCGCTCAAGCACGAGGCAATCCCTTTACCGAGTTTTACCGAGCAGTCTGCCGCTCGCTCGTTCGCTCGCTGACGGCCCGGGCTCCGCCGGGAAGCTCCGACAAGGGTTTCGTCTGCCGCCGTGCCGCCGCAATAGCAGCAGCAGCAGCGGCATTAGCAGCACTAGCAGCATGTCGTCAAGCAGATCGGACCCTGCTATGTCCCAGAGGATGGTGTGGGTCGACCTGGAGGCAAGTCGACCAGCTTGTTCTGCTTAGATTCATGCTGATACGTACATTTACGCTATATGGTACACTGTACTCGTTTGCTAGTTACTTTTAACAATAGTCCCTTACAGTAAGACCAACAATGTTGCATAAGTGGAACAATTGTTGCACTCTATGTCCATACAGTCGTTGGGAGACGTTGACATTACAGGTAAACAGGTATGCTCAAGTCAAATGTAAAATGACCTGACTTTTCCTCAACTTTCAGTTTGATGTCCGTGTAAAAGGGATAGGCAGAATGACAACGGTAAAAACGGAATCGATCATATTTGACATAGATACTACACAAGTAAAATATCATTGGTTAAATTAAGTTTTGTAAGGAGTGGAAATCTTCCTTACATGGGGGGTCTGGGGTCCCCCCATGTAACTTTTGAGTAACATTCGATTTCCGTCAAATTAAAGGTGGAAATGTACTTATTTTATGGAAAGGAAAACGTTACAGCTAGGCAAAGCTAAAGATATCAGGAATTATGTATTGCTTTCAAACTCTCTTGTAGATCAACTTTTTTCATGTACTATTATTGTCCGTGCTGAGATAAAAAAAACAGATATGCTCTACTCTTCTGTCGTCTTCTGTGTCTTCTGTTTGGGGAAGTAACCTTCCTCAAGCACTTAAGTTCCATATAATATTATTTATAGCTAGATGTTGTGCTTATATCATACCCATGTCACATTATGGTTATGGTTTTTCATCTAAAAAGGTAGCAAACACAACAGTAATCTGGTGTTCATTTGCACTAAAGATCATTTTTAAAGTGGTAACAGCATAAAGTGTTATAGCCTGCTGAACATAGTGTACTGAAAAATAATATAAACCAGTAGACAATACTCTAATTTGTCATGCAACCTTGCTAGTTATTTTATATCATTTTCTTTTTTTATTTATCTGCCTCAAAGTCTGTTTTTGTGGCATTGCTTTTAAGATGAATGTGAGTGATAAGCTATCAACAGAGGCAGCAGGAATGTATTAAACCATGCTACAATGCTAAACAGACCAATAACATATCTTAATAGGCCTACTTCATTTTTTTATGATTACCAACCATTGACATAATCCATCCATCTATTCATTGTTTAACTTATTCATTAGGGTCATGGTCATTGATAGAATACATATAAGTAAACAAATAAATAAATAAATGTTTTGAGAGGGGGGTCCCCTGGTGGCCACAGGGCCCTAAGCAGCCGCTTTGTTTGCATATGCGTTGGGCCGTCCCTGCCGGTACATTGTACTTTTTTATTTAGTTTACCTTTCCAATGTGTACATTCAGACGGTGGGCGCGTCACGCGTGTGTCCAGAAGGATCGTTTACGTTCAGTGAAGATATTGCATGTTGCGTTTCATGGTCATAGAGTGCAAACACACACATATCTGAAAATTGCATGTGTGTGTACGTATTTCTAAGGTGTTGTGCAAATTGTAACCGTGAAATACTCCAGCGACTAATTTTTCATACATGTTTTTTTTGTTTTTTTGTTCTAGATGACAGGCCTGGATATTGAGCATGACCAGATCATTGAGATGGCATGCATCATAACAGACGCTGAACTTAATATTCTGGTTGAGGTAAGAAATTATTTGTACACATTTTGTGTGATTGTACAGCACTCTGGCTTTTCCAATTGGTTTATGCAAACCAGTTTTTTTGCCTACAGGGACCCAATTTAATAATAAATCAACCAGATGAACTGCTAGTTGGAATGTCTGACTGGTGCAAAGAACATCATGGCAAGGTAAGTTTAGGTTTTTATGATTAATTTAAGCAAAATAATAATATTAGTGTATATCGAGTTATTTACTGTTATTATGAAGTGACAGTAATATGGTTTGCAGTATCATCAGCAGAAATGTGGGATCAAAAAGTTAAATGCCATCTTCATTTTTTTTAAATTAAGGCAAAGCTTCATATTTGATGTCAATTTCATTTAAAGAGCCAATATTTTGTTGGTCTGTTATTTTTATTTTATTTACAAATGTTTCCTGCTTTCTAGCAATTCTTATCAAATCACGTGTCTAGACTGTTAAAACCATTACAAAGCCGTGAAATGTATAGTCAACTATGCAAGCCAATTGTAAGATAATACACTTCACCAAATATCTCCTCAGAACTCACTATTTTACCATTCTCTGTGTGTGTAGAGAATATAATCCTATACTTCTACACAGTCCTGACTCCGTAAATTGGAACATAAACAAAGTGGCGAACACCGCTCACAACAACGATGCCCTTGGCTTCACAATGCGTTTCATTGTGTGGGGGCGGAGCTTCTAAGGGAGTTTTGTTTGATTTGAGCTCGAAATTAGTAAGCGTTTCAGTGAATGTCCGAACCTGCCTTTAACGTGCATCGGCCTTTTAGACAGGATGACAGCATGTGAGCCCACCCCACACAGGAAGTGTCAGCTGATGTTGTCTGCTCTTCCCCCAGTCAGGTCTGACCCAGGCAGTGCGGGACAGCAGGGTCAACCTGCAGCAGGCCGAGTACGAGTTCCTGTCCTTCATCAGGCAGCACACCCCGCCAGGACAGTGCCCCCTAGCTGGTGGGTCGGCTCACCTCCCTGTTGACCTCTACTTACTTTCTCTCTGTTGACTTCTCTACTGCCTATCAGATGTAACAAGCCACTTAGCAGCACAAGGAAAATGTTTGGATGGGTCTGAGCTTTAATGTTAATCCTCTATTCCCACAGGTAACTCTGTGCATGCTGACAAGAAGTTCCTTGATAAGTATATGCCACAGTTTATGTACCACCTGCACTACAGAATAATCGATGTCAGCACCATTAAGGAGCTTTGCAGGTGAATTTTTTTTTTTCCCTCTCAGTTTTTGCATTGCACAGTTAGAATGTTTGCAATGAAGGTCATCTTTGCACACAAAGATCATATGTTTAGTTTACACAGGATCATTTAGAGAATGTGGTCGGGCTTGAAGCCAGTCTATCTTGTGATTTTTATCTGCCTGTATTAGCATGGAAGGTTGTCTATATTCATGTACATTATCCCCATTACCATTATTAGAGCAGATTACATGAAATATATTGTACTTTTTCTATTCAGTTTTCTGAAGCACAATTTCCTTGATAAACTGAACTGATGTGGCCCAATTGAGCCATGTTAATAATTTAAATTTCACATTGTGTAGGCCTACATCGTTAGGGGTTCTTAAATTGCAGGAAGGACCTTTGGTCTGTGTGTGTGTGTGTGTGTGTGTGTGTTGACACCTACAGACGATGGTTTCCCACAGAGTACAAGAATGCACCTCAGAAGAAAGGGTTTCATAGGTAAGTCCTCTCTTTCCAGGTGGTTTAGTTCCCCCAGCACCCTCTGTCAGTGTTGACACGATCTCAAAACCCGTTATTGGGTTATTTCCCAGCCAGTGGATATCCTGGCCAATACTTTCTCTGTCATATTATCTACTTGAGACCAGTGTTAATTTTGGAAGCAATTTTAAATTTAGTCTTGGCCTTTAGACGAAAATGCTTGATAGTTTTAGTCACATTTTAGTCATTTTCATTCTAAATAGTTTTAGTCTATTTTAGTTGACAGAAATAGAACAGTGTTTTCATCAAGGAAAAGTCATTACATTTTAGTAAACTTTTAGTCAAAATGTTTTCTCTCTTTAAACAAATGCAAATGTCTAATACCAGTATAGCCTGTTTCATGCAGATGATATGGTAGCATAGTCGACAGTCAAGCTATAACCCTTTATTCAGCCTGGTAGATCAAGTTATTTTGTCCCTTCAAATTCATTCATTCATTCGAACTTGGAAGGCAACTAAGGTGGTAAGGACTCCAGATTAGGGCTGTATGCTATTGTTTAGTTTTAAGACCAGCTGCATGCTGGTCTATGGAATCAATCTGGTTTTCTGTCAGTCTGTCCTACCGTATCAGATTGTCCTACCGTACTGTAGACCAAAAATAATAGATATGTCGATCTGTCACTGCAGTAATTTGAACGTGATCGTGACAAGACCAATCTCGCCTGCCACATGTTACATTGTGCTGCCCACTTATGTGTGCAGTTACGGTTGATCATACGGTCTCGCCAGCCGGCAGCCTGCCCACTTATGTGTGCAGTTACGGTTGATCATACGGTCTCGCCAGCCGGCAGCCTGCACACTTATGTGTGCAATTATGGTAAATCATACACAGGCAGAGTTTTTACTTTAAAGTATTAAACTACGGTAAATGATATATGCAGGCAGTTTTTTAATTTAAATCATACTACTAACGTTTTCGTCTAGTCTCTTTTCATCAACGAAAATACAGTTTCAATTTAGTCCTAATTTTTTTTATAAGTGATCTATTTTCGTCTCGTTTTAGTGATGGAAAAAAGTTAGTTGACGAAAATATTTCATCAACAAAATTAACACTGCTTGAGACATGAGAATTGAGTTCAGCTCGTCTTTATTTACCTATCCACATGAATGAATGCTAAGAAAAAGCTAAATTGTCGTCACACCATTTTTTTCTCTTTCTGAGATTGTATGTAGGCCAACGTGTTCCTCCCATCTTGCATGAAGCATATTATGGTCAATAAATGATACAAGCGTATTATGGTCAATAAATGATACAAGCATATTATGGTCAATAAATGATACAAGCGTATTATGGTCAATAAATGATACAAGCGTATTATGGTCAATAAATGATACAAGGATATTATGGTCAATAAATGATACAAGCGTATTATGGTCAATAAATGATACAAGGATATTATGGTCAATAAATGATACAATTATATTATGGTACAAATGTAAACCAGTGTGCGTCCAGTACCAACATCTGTTGTCGCTGCCCACAGATTCTGTATATACAGAAAAAGAGATTAGTGTCGATTATACATTTGCGTGCCATGGTATATTCTTATCATATCTTGGGCCTTGTCTTCCCCTCCCCCCTAGAGCCCTGGATGACATTCAGGAGAGCATTCGAGAGCTGCAGTTTTACAGAGTCAATGTGTTCAAATCCCAAACAGATGGCAAGATTGTTGAAAATGGGGACGGCAACACGAACGAGAGCTCAACCAACTGACACCACCGCATCGCTCACGATTACGTTTGTGTTCTTAAGTTTAGCTAAATCTCCTTTATTTGAAAGGTGACTTTGATGGTCATAGTTCACATTTGAGCATGAAACTTTGTTTTGAACATGTTCTAAATTTGTTGTTACAAATTGCCATTGATTATTTAAATAAAAAGCTTTATATAGCATTTTAGTTTGTTGTATGGCATTTAGTGTATTGTTTTTTTTTTGTTGTATTTTCGAAAATAAATAACCAAATGAGAAAATGTACATTATTATTTGTACAGTTCCATAAACTTGGGTATTTGTTTATTACGTATGTAACACTAGATGGCAGTATGGGTCTTATTTTAAGCCCTTTAAAATAAGCAAGCAGAGTGAAGACAGTACGGGACATTAAGGCACACTAATGGTGATGATCACATATATCAATTAGAATGACGTGTACGCAATCCACAAGCTTTACTCAAGTGTGAAATAAATTAATACATTACATATTAAAATGCAAGTCAAAACCACTTAACTTTAATGATCACATATCAATTAAGAATGACGTGTACGCAGTGTACACGCTTTACTCAAGTGTGAAATAAATGAATACATGAAATATATTGAAGTCAAAACCACTTAACCAGGATATTTTCTTAAGACTTCCATCAGTCATGTAAATAAATTCCACCAAGTGGTTGAAATGGCCAGTATTGGCTAAATAAGTTCAATCTACACTGTTTAATATTCTCAAAGCTAATCAGGGTTTCTGCAGGTTTCACTTAGTCAAATTTAAGACTTTTTAAGACCATTATGAATTAAATTTAAGACCTATATCATGACATTAAAAAAGAAAACGTGCAAAGGAAATGCAGTCACAAAATTACTTAAAAGTAAATGCATTTATTCAAATGTAACAACGCAGGTTTGATGTATTGTTAAAAAAAAGTTATAAAAAAAGTGCACTACATTAATCTAAGCTCTTCGCCTTTAGCCAGAATCTCCGTTATAAAAATTAAGTTTAATTGGATACAACTGAATTATTATTCAATGCAGTTTTACGTTTAATATTGGACAGACATTCAGAACTTTATGAAACATTCAGAGAAAAAGCTACTGAAATGTACAATTTTCAACAACAAAAAATTACACTTTATTTCAAAAAATATCAGACTGTGTTTTGTGTATGGCATCTCACTGAGCTAAATAAAGTTTTTTTTAGAACTCTGACACATTCAGAAAAAAAGCTATTAAAATTTTAAATTTTCGAAAAATAAAATCAAAACTTTATAAATCTATATGCGCAATTTGAACAATGTTTGAACTTTCTGACATATTCAGAAAAAAAGCTATTGAAATTTGAAATTTTCAAAAAAAATATCAAAACTTTATTTTAAAAAATAATGGACTGTGTAGAGCATCTCTGTGCAATTTGAACAATGTTTGAAATAATCTAAAAAAATATGATTTTTTTTTTTTAAATGGACTGTGTAGGGCATTTGGACTGTGTAGGGCAAAATTTCTAACATTGTTCAAATTGCACATAGCAATTTGAACAATGTTAGAAATTTTTAAAAAAAATATGAAAACTTTATTTGAAAAAATTAACTGTGTAGGGCATCTCTGTGCAATTTGAACAATGTTAGAAATTAGAAATTTTCTAAAAAAAATTAAAAACTAAAAAAATCAACTGTGTAGAGCAGGGCTATTCAATTCCAGTCCCATTCTAATGACTGGGCTGTTATCAGGCTTCAAAATACCAATTCATTAGAATCAGGTGTGTTGGAGCAAGGAGACAACTAAAACATGCAGCGCAGCGGCCCTCCAGGACTGGAATTGAATAGCCCTGGTGTAGGGCATCTCTATGTGCAATTTGAACAATGTTTAAAATTTGAAATTTTCTAAAAAATATCAAAATTTTATTTAAAAAAATGGACTGTGTATGTCATCTCTGTGCAATTTGAACAATGTTTGAAATTTTCTAAAAAAATATGAAAACTTGATTT
>JAODUH010061182.1:4302-17605 GCA_027564835.1 Typhlichthys subterraneus | reverse complement strand
CTGTATCACTGTAGGTCTTAATACTGTAACTGTATCACTGTGGGTCTATACACTGTAACTGTATCACTGTAGGTCTTAATACTGTACTTGTATCACTGTGGGTCTAATACTGTAACTGTACTCATTCAAGTCAAGTGTATTTATAAAGCACTTAAGCACATTACAGTCTCAAAGGGTGCCTATAATGCACATGGAAACCAACAACACCCCCTTAACCTGCCCCTCCCCCGGGGCAAGGAAAAACTTCCATTAAAAACCCCATGGGGCAAAAAGGAATGAAACTTTGGGACGCACTGTAAATTTCCTAGTAAATGTAATTAATGAAGCATTGAATTCCACTGTATTTCAAGTATACTAAATCTTGAAGACAAATCTAAGGTAATCTTAATCTTAAACTAATCTTAAATATGTCACACGTCATACAGCATACAACACAAACAACATGGTGCAGACCACACCGCACAACACTATCCCAGCCTTAGCCATGTATGTCTAATGTGGGGGGTGGAGCTACTGAGGGAGCAGCCTATGGCGTTGAAGGGGGCGGGGTTTCTGAGAGAGCAGCCTATGGCGTTGAAGGAAGGGGTGTTTATCTTTTGATCGTATAAATATCAACATGCTTTCTCCGGTACAGCTGACTGAGCCTTTAAGTTCAGGGTATCTTACTAAAGCTGAATATCACTTGAAATGCCAGGCGACAACTTGAAGTCTATGTTGTTACATGTTTGTACTGACATTCTGGCTTTTTGGAATCTGGCCCAATCAGTTAAAGACAGCCAGCTATTATTATTAATAAGTGTGCTCATTCCTTGGCGGTTTGCTAGAAACAATAATACAGTAAGTAAAACAAAAAAATAAATACATTTCATTACACATAATTAGTGACATCTGGACGCTCTAGCCACAAATGCACGCTCACACACACACACACACACACACACACACACACAGTATTAACACCGCTACAATACACAGGCACCCCCTCTCCCCCCCCGGTGGGTTGTGTTTGAAGCCCCCCTTTAGGAGGAACGTGCATACAACACCCACCTCTCTGGGGGCCAATACGCGTCCCAGGCTTGTGTGTTGACGGAGCTGTTGAAGGGCCCTCATTATCAGCGCATTAAAGCACCTTAGAGTATGTAGACGGCCCTATACATTGGCAGCGCTAGCCTAGCTCGCTGGAGCTAACACAGACAGACGTTCTGTGAGGGCAACTCATGCCTCGGCATATACCGCAGGGTTGAAAGGTCAAATAAATTAGCCCCCGCTACGGCACATTTGACACCATGAAAAGAGAGGTCGGCACGCTTTTGTTTACGATACATGTGTGTGTGTGTCTGCGTACATGTGCATGCATGCAAATGTGTGTCAGAGCAACACACCTTGGCACAGCACCGTGCGCGCGCACACACACACACACACACACACACACAGACAGGTATTCAACGTTTAGCGTGGGTGTTCCCTACACCCAGGAACATGCCCTAGGCACGTTGTTGCAGCAGGCTCACAGAGTGACAGCGCTGGGCCAGAGGCATGCCTAACAACTGTTACATCACGCGGGGGAACAACAATAGACAATAATGTATCTTTGTTCCCTGCTGGCGGTGATGGACAGGCTCCTGCTGTGACACTCCTTCACACTGGGACACAGGCACTTCATTACCTACTGGAGAAATACCACTAGAATGTAGGTGTCCCTTCTGCACTGCAAAGCCCAGCTGGTCCTTGCAGAGATGCATCAACGGTCAGACAATAAGGGTATGAGATAGCAAAATAAGCATTCCTCTTTTTATTATCAGGAGATTAGTAGTCATGTTGAATTGCTCAGAAAATGGAGATAAATGTATCCCCCTGCATGGGCACCAGTGCAAATGCAAAAGCATTTGAAACATTTTCAGATTTTGATGGAGAAAGGTATTAGAAGAGGAAAGCGTGCCTTGTGGGTGAAGTCAAGCCCAACGATCTCCCGTGGAGAGTGTTCCTTTCTGATCATGACGCAGAAATAATTGACTTCTACTTCTGAGGTCATTAGTACAGATAAGCACTTGCTCCTGAGCGCCCGGTGCTCTTAACCATTTGATGTCTGCATACCAAGGGCCACAAACGTCACACCATCGGCGGGGGCTCTACATTGGTCAAGGCTGTTAAATTGAGCACCTCTGGTGGAGTGTTGATTCAGAAGCACGCCGAATCAAAGGCCTTGACTAGAGCATGATCGAATTAGACCGACGCGTGACGCAGGCTTGGAAATGAAGGTGTTTTAACACTGGCTACTGCCTGCCAAAAAACAGTTTTAGAATTTGTATGTATGTCGAGCATCTCAGTTGTTCTGCTCTTGTTACTGGGCACCTTAGCGACGATGCAGTGTCCACACAACAGCAAATAACAAAGTTAAAGTCGCTACAGTGTGCAGACTCCACTGAGGTGATGAACTGCTGATTTAACGTCACACCAGCTTCTGCTCTTTGCACAACTGATTACGACATATTACAACACGATGCTTGTTGTATTAATAGTAATATTGTACGCAAACGCAACAAATATTAATTATGATGTCAGAGAACCACGTAGCCTGTGCACGGCGCACGATGACCGCGTGCTCCTGTGGTCCGTGGGGTGTCTAGGGGATGCTTATTCCGACCACATCATAGGGGATGCTTATTCCGACCACAAAAAGAGCGCCCTCTGATGTGGTTGGGATAAGCATCGGTGACAGCGTGTTAACCTGTGTTAACCTGAGGCCTGCAACGGGAAATGATAACTTGTGCGTAACTGATGAGACTGATGAGACTAGGTCGAATTTAAATGTTCCCGAGTTTGCAGCAAAAGCCGTATGAGGTTCCATTAAATGCTATATGTTCATATTGATTTTAGAAAAAAATTTACAGACCTGTGTAAATGTAGGCCTATGATATGGGGAGAAATAGGTCTAAAATCTGGAGTCAAAGCAAATGATAATGTATGATTTGTTTATGTACCCCTAAATATGTCCTAATTGCGTTATTTCGTTAAGTAATACATTTGCGATTTTATATATATATTTAGGATAATAATTTAATGATATCTTAATTTAATGTGTTAGTAATTAAATGTTCATAGGCCGCATAGACCAGTAAAAACGATTTAATATTTAGCTAGAATATTTATCTAATATTCACAACAGCTGCATAGCCTACTGCATGTGTTATAATCTATAGTTTTTGCTATGCCTAAATATATCCTAATTAGTTAAGTGTCAACAAATACACATAAATCGTCCACCCCCCCCCCCCAAAAAAAAAACCTGCGTGATTACGTTTTCGCATTTGCTCGAGCAAAACTAAAAAATATACCTCATTGCATTATTGTTGAAGATAACGCGTATCCCAAACAAAAATAAATAAAATACAAAAATACAAAAAAATGCCAATGTCTCAAAGATTAAGACGTTATGTAGGCCTATTACTCCTAATCTAGACTCCCTTGCAAATTGTGGAATGCGCTCCCGTTCGAAAGATAGCACCTGTTGAGGAATCTCCACAGCGCTAAATCCCCATCCCATTTCATATCTGCTAAATTGTTATTTCCCATAATGCATAAATATATAAATATTAAAATCTCATGAAAAAATAAACTAAACAACTCACCGACTATAAACTGTGCTTCTGGTTATTTCCAATTACAATGTAACCGGCTGGAATTTCTCTGTCCTAAACTATTTACGATTACGGGCAGGTTCATGTTGCATAACGCAATATTGAACAAGAGTATACTTTTACCTCGAATCACAAAGAAATCGATCAGCAGCATGTTAGTGGTCCTTGTGTAGTTGAATTTAAGATAAATAGGTACCAGAGATGTCTGAAACTTACTTCCCAACGTGACCAGTCCTGGAGGGGAGCAGAGCTGCTTAAGCGGGTTCAACAACACTGGACAACCAGCATCTTCACTCCGACGTCATAACGTACAGTAAGTAAGCGATGTTCACGGCAGGAACGATTACACCGGCTGTGCGGTTAGAGCACCGGACGCCTCTTTATTGCAGCCCCAAGTCCAACTCCCACACACGCGTCATTCAGACAGCCCCGTAGGCCAGCCCACATTTGATGCGTTACCGCGATGCGCTCCCGACTGCCCTCTCGTTTGTCTGCTGTATGTCCCTTGACTCGTGGGAAGATGCTGCCTGCTTCATCCAAAAGCCATACATGTGGCACGTGAACGCTTGTGAATGTATGTTTTTATATGTATTTGTTAAATTACAGCACTACAAATTTTGTTTTAAAATGTTTGAAAATAAAAGTCCCCCTCCACTGGGATGAGAAATGTGCTTGTCAACATGTTTATAATACAAGGACTTTTATAAGGTCCAGTAGTCTGTTTTGATTTAAGAAAGTATTGGGCCTAAGCAAAAATACAAGGTCTACACTACTAATACTAATACAAATACTACTACTACTACTACTAATAATACTACTACTACTAATAATAATACTACTACTACTACTACTACTACTAATAATAATAATAATAATAATAATAATATAAATAACGTAGCATACTCTAAATGTGGTGAGCCTAATTACACAGGAAAATACATCTACACTATAATGGTTAATACATTGGTTTGAATAATAATAATAATAATAATAATAATAATAATAATAATTATTATTATTATTATTATTATTATTATTATTTATTTTTATAAACTAGTTAAATCTGGTCTGTTTTTGAATATGCTTCAGCAAAACTAACTACATATGTAAACATTTATGCTAGCCTAAACATTGTTTTAAAAAATTGCAAGACTTTCATAGGTGTAGGGTTCAAATGGGTTTAAAAATATGATAGGCCTACATTTAGTGAAACTGTTTATTTTATAATAAATAATTAAATAATTGTTGACTCAAGATAATGACCAAATGTTAATTTCATAATTTAGTTTAATTCAGAAATGTATATGGTGCAGATCAATATATTACGAGGCTGAAGGCGCAGCTATAGTGTATTAACTCTGCCACCTGCTGGTCAAATGTTATATGGAAAACTATTAAAAAATGACAATACCCTCTGAACACTTTTAGTTTTACATTCTTCATTGTCTGCAAAAATGTAGCCAAATGTATAGGCTGTTTGACGATGTATATTGAAAAAATAAAGAAAAGGAAAACAATATTCTAGGCCAGTTTTAACTATTATAAAAACACAAACAATGAAAATAACGCGGCCTGTATTATTTTGGCAATGTCTGAGCCAGCGGTAATTTTGTAAAAAGTTGGCAGGATGCATTCACATTGCATCACCGCGCCAAGGTTTTGAGTGCAAGCGCAGGCATTAATCAGAGATATTGCCACAGAAGCCCATCGAATACTCCGCGTCTGAGAAACAAAAACACATTTCCAGACATAATTTAAATGGTAAATGGACTGCATTTATAGCGCTTTTACATTATTTGCCTATCATTCACCCATTCACACACATGGCGATGTCAGCCACTCAAGGAGTCACCTGACCACCGAAAGCAGTTAAGGTTAGTTGTCTTGCTCATGGGCACCTCGACAGTAGGTGAGGAGTTAGCGGGGTTCGAACCAGCGAGTTATTGATCACCTATATCGCCCCGCTCTGCCACTCGCCGTCGGTTTACATATTTCCAGTGGTTATTATGGAAAACAAACTGTAAAGGATGGTTTTGTGTGTGCCCAATGGGAGACTGTTTAGCACTTAGCTGCTACACACACGCACGCACGTACGCACACACACAAACACTCCAGCACGCTTGCACGCACGCACGCACACACACACACGCACACACACACACACACATCAGTAGTGAACCGTGACCCTGGACACTGGGCTATCAGTGTCACCACATCAAGACACAATTTGCCGAAAGTATGCGATCAGAACCGGTGATCTTTAAACGGTTACATGTAAGCTTTAACTGCCTTTGTAACGTCCAGGGCTGAGCCGTCGTGCGGCGCACCTTCCCAGCCGCGCTTTTCTGCCGGTGTGCATCTGCCTCCGGTCACAGTTTGCCCAGGTACCCAACGCACCCTAGCCGCTTCCTTTTGTGCTGATTTATTATCGTTTACAGCTGTGTGGGGGTATATGTTGGGGATTATATTTTGTTCTTTGTCTGTTGTTGTTTGCCTCTTGGCCGCCGTAATATGTTTTTTTGTTTTTTTCCTGGCTGTGGGAAGCCTCTTAATTAAATTCCAAGCGTAAAGCTCGTGAACGCAGTTCGATGTCTCGGCTTTCTTTTTCGTCTGCGCCTGTTCGCCCCCCCCGCCCCGCCAATGGACTTAAAACGGCCCGGGACTTTGAAGCCTACCTGGTTGGCAAATACAAATAGTCTACACATCCACTATAATAAACTATGGTGCAGTAGCATATTTAGTTTTGTAGATAGCCTGACCCATTATATTCGCCATTTATTTGTTTTTAAATAAAAATGTAGACTAGAATCAGTAGCCTAGTCTGTACATTAAAAACCAGCTGCGGTGAATCTATCAGACCTTTGGGGGAATATGACATAGGCCTACTGTACAAAGCCTTCTAGATAACAATGTTCACTGTATGGAAACAGGTTAAATGAATGTTTCTATATCTGCTTACAGCCTACAGTGGGTTTAACTTGAACAGGGGGGGTGAACATTGTCCCATGACATGTTGAGCATAAAACAACAGGAATATATAATATAACATATCGCAATAAGTGTCTCAGGCATTCTGTATTTCTTTCAAATTATACTGGAAAAGAAATTCAGGAACCAGGTAATGCAAAATCTAATATTAGGGATAAAACTCAGGCCAAGTCAGAAAATAATCATAATTTCTTCTTATTTTTTATGGGTGCTTATTAAAAGAAATGTGGGGTGCTTCAGAACCAATAAAAATAGTTTACTGCCAATGTTAACAACCTAATCTTATTAGCTAGGCTATTAGCCTATCAACTCAAGCCAATAGGGTAACCTTTAGAAAAATTAAAACAACAGCTATCATTTGGATGTTTGAATTATAGGCCTATGTAAATGTAGATGTTGCTGCTTGTACATCTCATGTAGTCTATAGCAAAGTACTGCATCTCCAGGCTGCTGTCACTTGGCTTGGGATGCACCATAGGCCTGTGTGTTCTTTTACATTTGACAGCAAAGCTTGGAGTACTGGCCTCCTCATATTTTTTCACATGTATCTATTTGCCTGCACTGCACTCGATTTATTTGGATAAGAAACTAAACTTAAAAAAATATCTCATACACCACCTTGCCTTCGATTCGAATGTGTGAAAGCTCGTGGGCCAATCAGATCTCAGCATAAACAACGATCAGTCCACGATGGGAGGGGCCGCTCATAGCTCCCCTTAATATGGAAAGTATTAGTTGGCCCAGTCTGACAAACACACAGAGACAGCGATGGACTGACTGTAGCGCAGCAGATACGGCCAGCCGGCCGGCCCAGTCAGACGATGTAGAGTAAATCATTAGAAATGTAAACATAAAAACTCATTGACCACTGGCCTGATCGGCCTGGAATGGACCGGATGTTAGGGAATACTCCCGAACGTCCCGATGGCCAGTCCGTCCCTTTATAGTAATTTAGTTTTCAATTCAGATCACTAATATATATATATATACTGTATATATATATATATATATATATAATATATATATTAGGCTATATTTTATTTGGGGTATTCACTGAACACCGTGATGGCCCTGAGGGTTCTCCTGTGACACAGCACACCGTCAGGGTAAGTCCAACATGCGTAAACCCTTGCCGACAACGCACTGGACCGAATCACAGTCCCGTACTTCCTCTATAATATAATGTTTACAGATCACTTACATATGTTGTACAAACTGCTGTATTTACCTCATTTCAGTTGTAATACAAGCGGGGCTACCCCATCTAGAGACAGCAAATGAAATGAGACCTTGTGCTGTTTTTATTGAATGTCTTTTGTGATTGTGCGCTTGCTCTCCTTTACAACCCTCAGTGTGAGCTAGAGGTTGGAGTTTTAGTGTTTGCTGATGCGTTGCATTTTGATGTTTCCCTGCTATTCAAAACTCTTTGAAAATGACTGTTCCTTTTAAACAGTTTTTATTAATTGTGAAGGATATGGAGCAAAAGACTATTGGACATTGTGACTGTAAATGACAGTTATCTGTTCAGTTGACAAATTAGGTTTTTTAAGAATTGTATGTATGTATGTATATTTTGTTGTATAAGTACTGTATATGTTTTATAACTTGTATGTTTAAAGATACTTCTTGGCCAGGTCTCCTGAAAAATATATTTTAATCTCAGTGAGATTGCCTGGTTAAATAAAGGTTAGATAAAAAAAAATCCAAGCACCAAACCATTTGCCTGGATTTATTGGTCCTTAACAGTTTCGAGAGGTGAGCTGATCAGTTTACAATAACAACAGAGAACAAATGACACAGAGAAGGAAATACAATATAAAGGAAGAAAAGGACAGATATGGACAGGACTTGTGTTATTTGTAATAATCTGATCCAGTTGGAGGGTTTTAGTCATGAAAGAAAACAACCTCCTGTCCTGATAGCAGAGGTCAAATGGGCTGATTGTGAACTCTGACTTGAGTTAGTCGTCATGCCATTATCCTTCTCACAGTTGGGCCTCCACATACTGACTAATAACAGGAACTATTATTATTATAACAGCAGGAACATAATGTCCAGTAGAAGTAGGACATTCATTTGAACTTGTTTAAGTTACAGTATTGCGTTGTGATTTAACTGTATAGTTTCTAATACGTCCGCTTACTAAAACGGTCAGTGATAGCATGTGGTCACGCATGAACAACATTCACTCTTGACTGTTTCTCACATAAATCCTTTATACAAAAGTAGATCTGGACGACACTGTATTCATCTTCCAGTAAGGAAACATCCCCAACATGTCCATAAAGCAAACTAACATTAGAATGAAGTGATCCACAGGCTATTGTCCTGCTGTGTTTAGATCAGCTTCATGTTGGAAGACGAACTATACTGTGATATTTATATTAAGACAAATAGAAATGTTTGGCTGAACAACTAATTGTATTTCACACTGATAATGATATCAGTTGTCACTCATTTGTAAGGGGCTCAGTAGGACCTATTCAGTAGGTCTAGTAAAAGGAATTAGTTGAGAGCATAGAATATAAAATGCCAAGTGGGATACCCGTTTAACTGATCTGTTTGTATGACTGGAGATTAAGGTGCACTCAGAATGATTGATATCAAAACCAAAATTCCTGCCCCTCAATGCCATAGGCTGCTGCCTTAGAAGAATTAGCTGCAGTATTCCCTTATCACAGAGGTAAACAGTAGTTTGCATTAAGTATGGCACACGCACCACATATATTCAGTACATACACCTACAGACATTCACACTTCATTCTATGTTATTCTGTTTGTTAGCTAAGAGTTTGGTTTGTTTGGTTTACAGCCCTTGAGCCTGGTCGTAAAATTTAAAGAGAGTATATGTGACTTTCTGCCACTAGATGTCACACTAAGCACACATACACACACACGCATACACACGCACACGCGCAAACACACACACAAACACACGCACACACACACACACCTAACCGGACATGTAAACAAAGAACAGAGGAGCGTGTTTTCCACACAGAGAGAGGTGATGTCATCCTCCACTATATCTTTACATAGATATATATCATATAGAGCACCCATAAAGAAGTGCCGTCCATGGTGCGGTAGGACATAGAGCATTCAAGCGAGGTAATACAAGAGCCATGGTAATCCATGTGAGACGTAGTTGGGTATATAGCCCCCCCCACACACACACACACACACACACACAGAGATCAGTACCAGACATGGCCTGCTCACTGCTTACAGTAAGAGTGCAGATCACCCACAGTACATTTCTACGGTCAGATTGCTGCTGTGCTAAAGCTCCTGTGAGTGTTTAGGCTTTCTCATCCAGTCATGTAATGTGAAGCGTAGTGCAGTTGAGTGGCCTGGCCAATCACATCGAGGTGGCCAACCGCCTCTGTGCACTTACCTTCAAGGCCCCACACACACACACACACACATGCACACACATACACGCACAAACACACGCACACGCACACACACACACATACACGCACACACACACGCACACGCATGCATACACACGCACACACATGCACACGCACACACATACACACGCACACACATGCACACACACACGCACACACATGCACACGCACACACATACACGAACACACACATGCGCACACATGCATACACACACACACACATGCACACGCACACGCACACACACACATGCACATGCACATACACACACGCACACACACATGCGCACACATGCATACACACATGCACACACACACGCACATGCATGCACATGCAGCCCTTCCAGGATTCTGGAAGGGCTACGAGCCTGTTCACAAGCAAAATATCCACAGATTTTATTTTGAGAGTTTATTAATTATGAATATGTTTTGGGTGGCTGGAAGTGTGACAGGGTGAAGTTATGGTGGGTTTGCATCTGTTGTCTTTCATCAGCCCATTCATCCTTGTAGCTCTTATGCAGGCCAGACAGACAGACTGCTACTGATCAGGTGCATCCATGCATGCAGTGCTTTATGTGTGCTTCTCATGTGATTTCATGATATTAGCATCTGGTTGTCGTTTGGTGTCCAGGTGCAACATTCACCAGGGGACCATGGTGTGCAGGTAGAGATGATATTGATGGGTAGAAATAAACACAAAAAGTAAGGTCAGTTGTGATTGGTAGATTATGTCTTTGTTGTAACAATGCTTCTTGGCAATACATCTTATACCATTAGAAAGCTGATTATTTCACTTTTACATGGTGTGGCACATGTAAGGAGCATGCGTTTGTGGGACAAGTAGCAGATACATATTTGCCAAATCTTCTCTGACAATGCCAAACAGATGATTGAAGTCTGAAGAAACAAGACATGTTGGCAATTTAACCACTTATTTACTTAACAAACAGGAGCGTCAGTAGCGTGTGAAGAACCACACAGCCTGGCACCTCCTCTAGCACCTCTTCTCATAGCACATCTACCTTATCTTCTCTGCATGGCTCCCAATACAGTTCTGCATCCATTTCAAAATGTTGCTGTTAACTTCCACCTGGTCCATTTAACAGGCATGTGTCAGACTGTTTAGACTGTGTGACTTTTCATAGTATCCAATTTAGTATATCAGTTAGTATTCAAAGAGAATGCCATGTCATGCATGGTACTTTAATGATGGACTATGAGGATCTATTCATTTCTGGTCAGTAATGGCATGTGAATATTTCATTTAAAGGTCCATTCCTCGATTGGGATATAGCTGCCCTGTGTGGGAGGGTCAGGAAGCACGTGTGCAACCACAAGCACTACTGGGGGAGGGGTGGAGATGAGTGTCAGCCAATCATAGTGAGAACATGCTGTCAGAGCTCCAAACAAGAAGCTGGTTGTACGTTAGGCACAAGGGCAAAGATTCCTAAATGAAGGACCGTACCTTCATGGCCTGGATTGTGTTTCTCCCAGTACTGATTCATTTCACTTCATACGTCGCTCAGTTCATTGTGTTTAAATGAAGGCTTCACGTTGTCAAGGAGCTTTAGCTCAGCCGCATGGCAAAGAATCAGTAGTGGCGTAATACAATCACCATTGTATTTGTCCATGCATGCAGTTTTCACCACCGGTGGGGGAATGTTTTTCATTTGCCCATGTATCAAGCATAACCAATTTAACTGAATCAAAAGGTAAGAAATGTGAATGTAGCTTTCCCAAAGAAGGCTATATTTCAAAAGGAAACTCAAATGAGATGGCGCGCGTTTGTGTCAAGTTACCATATTCTAATAGATTTGGGCTGTGCAATGCTGACTTCCTATTAGCTCGATATGTTTCATATTTAGCCAGTTACATAGCTCGTCTTGGCTCGATACCAGACACTGGACATTGAAATACATTGCCTTATTTGATTTGAAGAGCTTGACAGTGGAAAAGCAGAACAGGCACTGAAACATAGCAGCATGCTGTCTCTGGTCTAAATCAAGATGTCAAGAATAATTGAGTTTGTTCTCCAAGTAATAGCAGTGCCCTGTAATATTTAGCTAATTATGACACTTTATTGTTGCAGTAAGAGTTCATTCATTATTTTCAATATATGCTATTGTCACTAGTGTTACCTTTAATGGGTTGTTCCCAGCACTTACTGCAATGCTGAGGGTTCTACATGGAGGCTGTTTGAGCACACTGAGGGAACCAGAAAAGGATTCGGGCCACATGTGTCTACATATCCTGGTGCGTAAAGTAAACATTCTGCTACTGTGATTGGTCCGACATGTAACCCAAGACACACGTGTCACATGTTATTGGTCTGGGAGGGATTCAATCACTGATCAACCTGGGAATGAATCCCCCTGCTAAGCTGGCCCTCGGCCCAGCTAGGCCTCACAATAGTGTGTGTTATTAATGAAACCATCGCCGTGGCAACAGCTACAAACGGCACTCCAGCAGTGATGGTGGTTCACAGGGATCAGGACGAGTCAAAAAACATATAGGGGCCCTGTCTATAGCCTGTAAACATAAAATGTTATGGGCAGGCCCTGTCTATAGCCTGTAAACACAGAACATGTTATGGGGTAGGCCCTGTCTATAGCCTGTAAACACATAACATGTTATGGGGCAGGCCCTGTCTATAGTCTGTAAACACATAACTTGTTATGGGGCAGGCCCTGTCTATAGCCTGTAAACACATAACTTGTTATGGGCAGGTCCTGTCTATAGTCTGTAAACACATAACATGTTATGGGGTAGGTCCTGTCTATAGTCTGTAAACACAGAACATGTTATGGGCAGGTCCTGTCTATAGCCTGTAAACATAACATGTTATGGGGCAGGCCCTGTCTATAGTCTGTAAACACATAACATGTTATGGGCAGGCCCTGTCTATAGCCTGTAAACACATAACTTGTTAAGGGGTAGGCCCTGTCTATTGCCTGTAAACATAACATGTTACGGGGTAGGCCCTGTCTATAGCCTGTAAACACTTAACTTGTTATGAGGTAGGCCCTGTCTATTGCCTGTAAACATAACATGTTATGGGGCAGGCCCTGTCTATAGTCTGTAAACACATAACTTGTTATGGGGTAGGCCATGTCTATAGCCTGTAAACATAACATGTTATGGGGTAGGCCCTGTCTATAGCCTGTAAACACATAACATGTTATGTGGAAGGCACTGTCTATAGCCTGTAAACATAACATGTTATGGGGCAGGCCCTGTCTATAGTCTGTAAACACATAACTTGTT
>JAODUH010061171.1:0-14029 GCA_027564835.1 Typhlichthys subterraneus | reverse complement strand
CAGCAATGAGCTAGACCACACCTCATGTTTAGACCAACACACCCAGCAATGAGCTAGACCACACCTCATGTTTAGACCAACACACCCAGCAATGAGCTAGACCACACCTCATGTTTAGACAAACACACCCAACAATGAGCTAGACCACACCTCATGTTTAGACCATGCTATGCAACCTGGGTGCTGGATGGGAAAATTATATCTGCGTCGGCCTGAAACTATAAAGACACTTCCGTTCCTGCTTTGCGCCAAATGTAAGATAAGGCCTAGTATCTTTATATTTGTGACCGTACATTTTTTTCCTATCCTTTGCTATCTTTAAAGAATCAATCTGTAACCACTGTACATGCTACGTGATGCCATTGGTCATGTGACAGATGTCAGGTGATGAGGTCATCAGCCTCTTCCATCAGTTTGCACTACTACTGGTGCTGAGTGTCTGAGACATAGACCCCTGCAAGCTCAACAACACTAGTGGAGTGTAGAATTTCACTTTAGGTTTAATGTCCACTTTGATTATTGAGTTATGTTGCTGGTCGTAATGCATGTCAGTCAAAATACCTCTCCTGCCAAGTAGGCGGGTCTTGACGCAGTTAGTGTTCCAGACTTTATGCAAGTAAAGGTTGGCTCAGCGAGACTAGTCAAGTAAAGGCTGGCTCAGCGAGACTAGTTAAGGATAGGCTAACTCAGCAAGACTAGCGTACCTGCGACCTTGCTGGCCACCGCAGGCTCTGTTGCAGACCAACACGACGATCTTCTCTGCCTGAGTGCTGTTCTTGTTGGGGCTGGCAGGGGGTGTGGACGGCTCCTGGATCTGGGAGCTCATTCTGTTGTTGTCTGTGCTGTACTTCACATTGTTCTGGTTCAGGTTGGCGTGAGGGCTCCCTGGAGGAACAACATGTTAAGGACCATGCTAAGGAACACTTTAAGGAACATGTTAAGGACCATATTAAGGAACATGTTAAGGAACATGCTAAGGAACACGTTAAGGAACATGTTAATGAACATGTTAAGGAACATGTTAAGGACCATATTAAGGAAATGTTAAGGAACATGTTAAGGAACATGCTAAGGACCAGGTTAAGGAACATGTTAAGGAACATGTTGATACACAACAGAAATTTTCCAGCTAGCTACCTTAGAAGTAGAAGTACCTTAGTAGAGGTAGAAGTACTAACATGTATCTGCTGCAGTGGAAGTACTAACATGTATCTGCTGTTGTAGAAGTATTAACATGTATCTGCTGTAGTAGAAGTACTAACATGTATCTGCTACAGTAGACGTACTAACGTGTATCTGCTGCAGTAGAAGTACTAAAGTGTATCTGCTGCAGTAGAAGTATTAACATGTATCTGCTGCAGTAGAAGTACTCTATCTCTGTGGCCCAACACGCCACAGAGATAGAGGGACAACATGTCTGACCTCCTCTCTGTGAGCGGATCTGTTCCGGCCGGAACATCTCGGGCGTCTCGAACGCAAAGATAGAGTCGCTCTCCTGGATTATCTCCAGGTCGTCGTCGTCATCACAGAACGAGCGGTGAAAGCCGTCGAAGTACATTTCCGTCAGGACGATCTACACATGGACAACAACAATAGCAGAGAGTGTATTTACCTTGAGACTGAACTGTCCATTTATGATGTTATGCTGATTTCTAACGCTACTGTCTCAAACACCATCAATCAAACTAGAAGGTGTCCAGGTGTGACACAGATACACACTGTGGCGGGGCAGGGGTGGTGATGATGGAGATGATGCTGATAGAAGGGGAGATGGGGGAGGGGGGTGGAGGGAGGAGGGGTACCTGCTGGGGGGGGATCTTGGTCTCCTGCGCCACAGCGTGCCTCAGCCGGGACACAGTGCCAGACAGAGGCACGGCCACGCCCACCCGCATGCAGTGGGAACACTTTCCCTGGTAGACCACCGTCACATAGAGGGGCCTGCACACACACACACACACAGACACACGCACACACACACACACGCACACGTCTACATTGAACCATGTGACGTGATGTTCAAACTTACATTAAACACTCTTTTCTAGACTAGGCTATAAAATAAACTAGGCTATATGCTAGGATTTATGATAGGCTATAGGCTAGGCTATAGGCTAGGCTATAGGCTAGGATTTATGATAGGCTATAGGCAAGGCTATATGCTAGGCTAGGCTATATGCTAAGATTTATGATATAGGCTAGGCTAGGCTATTTGCTAGGCTATAGGCTAGGCTAGGCTATATGATAGGCTATTAGATAGGCTATTAGTTAGGCTATAGGCTAGGCTATAGGCTAGGCTAGACTAGACTAGGCTATAAAATATACTAGGCTAAGCTATATGCTAGGATTTATACTAGGCTATAGGCTAGGCTATAATCTATCAAGGCTCTAGGCTATAGGCTATGCTAGACTATAACATAGGTTATAAAATAGGCTATAGCTAGGCTCTAGGCTAGGCTATGCTATGCTAGGCTATGACTAGGCTAGGCTATAGACTATGATGTATGCTAGGCTAGGCTACAGGCTAGGCTAGGTTATAGGCTATGCTACAGGCTAGGCTATAGGCTAGGTTGGGCTACAGGCTAGGCTAGGCTATAGGCTATGCTATAGGCTAGGCTATAGACTATGCTATACGCTAGGTTATGCTACAGGCTAGGCTATAGGCTAGGCTAGGCTATAGGCTATTCTATAGGCTAGGCTACAGGCTAGGCTAGGCAATAGACTATGCTATAGGCTAGGCTACAGGCTAGGTTAGACCAGTCCTGTGCTGTACCTTGTATGAGGCACGGGGATGGGCAGTGAAATACAGAGGAAAGGATCAAAGGTGTTGCTTTGTTTCTGGCAGTGAGGGCAGGTCAGAGAGGACCTGTGAGACACACAAGAGAGTTAGGACTCAAGGGGGGCATCCACGTTAATCGTTACCGGCATATAACGATACCGTCATTCTCCAGAACGCGTGGTAACTTGGAGTTCAAATCAAAACAATATCCACTGCCCTGCACATCGAAACACATTGTGAAACAAAGCGCAGTACTTAGGACTTTGTTGTTGTTAGCATGTTCGCCGCTTTGTTTGTGTTCTTATTTTGGGATATTGGGTGAATTTGTGTGTTAGCTTACAAGTATCTTGCAACAGCTAATCATCTAACATAGTGTTTGTAGTGATAACACTCACCTGTATTGAGCCTGGAAGAGCTCCTGTACGAAGGAGCTAGGTGCTGGAAGTGGAGTCCCTTCCGTCGGAGTTCTTTCTTCCAAAGGAAGCTGAAGAGCGTGACAAATAAAGTACATGGATATTTTCCATCCACCCTGGATCTCACCATCTACAGTATATCTCTATCCATTCACCAGAGGCACCACTTATTCCAGACGATATTTCACCATTTAATATTAATAATAATAATAATACATTTTTATTTCAGGATGCTTTTCAAAACACTCGCACAAAACATCGCACATTGTAAATAGGCAAATAAAAATATCTACTGTATATGAAACATTTTGCTAAGATATAGTATAGTATTAGACATGTAGGAATATACATTTTAGAAATAATATATAATTAAATTGAAAGTTTGGGGAAATCTATACAGAATAAAATAATAATACATGCTTGTTGGGAGGGCAGGGGAGTCACTGAGAGTGGAACAAAGGGTTAAATGTTGCAGGTAACATTGACGAGATGTGCTGGAGAAGATGAGCATGTGATGTGACATGGTGAACAGCATTATATCACTTAGAAAGCATGTGATCACTTCCATGCTTTACTGTTAGCTGGGTGTACATTTGCTCTGAGGACCAGACCGATGCAGTGAAATGTGATTCCCCTTACATCCATTATGAACGCTTCCCCCTTTTACTATCCTCGGCATGGTCCTTCTCTCAGTGAAATGAGAGAGAATGAGAGAGAATGGAGCAAATCCAGAGGTGCCAATGGACGCCACTTCCTTTGATGTTTAGAAGGGGGTGGGGGGGGTGAGGGGACTTTCCATCCTCTGCAGACCAGAACAACCCAGCGTTCTATGCATGTCAACGGGGAGGTCCTCGGATTTTACCAACACATTGCCCATTATTTCTCTCTGGGGGCATTAATGTGTTTTTGCAGCATATTAGATTAATTTCCAAGTACCTCCTACGATCAATCTGAGACCACAACGACATGTCTGTAGTTTCTGTTTTGAGGTAAATGGACTTGGATGCATGGTAGATTGTATCTGTCTGAGTGCTGCCTCCTCAGAAAAATGTAGCTGAGACTAGAAGCAGTTACATTTTGGCTCCCATAGAATTACATTGCTCTCTTGATTCTATTTCATCTATTTCTTTATCGTTATATTCCAAAACCTCTGGTTAAATCTTTTGTTAGCATTTACAATAATTACCTTTACCTTTAAACCACAAAACGGTTATATTAGATACAAGGTGACATGGCCTTCTCAAGGGCTGCTCCCAGGCTTTGGATTGACCTCCCACAATGCACCTGTGACTGTTAGCATCTTCATCCACTGCCTCAAGCCTCATATGTCACATCAAGTCTACCCCTAGCCTAGCCCCTTCCCTGTGTTGTATGATTCCTCTCTCTGTTACCTGTGTGCATGCTATGTCCCTGTTATGATACCTGTTATATTACCTGTGCATGTTATGATACCTGTCCCTCTTATGATACCTGTTACATTACCTGTGCATGTTATGATACCTGCTATATTACCTGTGCATGTTATGATAGCAGTGCATGTTATGATACCTGTTACATTACCTGTGCATGTTATGACACCTGTTATATTACCTGTGCATGTTATGTTATATTACCTGTCCCTGTTATGATACCTGTGCATGTTATGACACCTGTTATATTACCCGTGCATGTTATGACACCTGTTATGTTACCTGTGCCTGTTATGTTATATTACCTGTCCCTGTTTTGATACCTGTCCGTGTTATATTATCTGCACATGCTATGTTATATCTCTCTAAGGCCGCCTATTATGTAAATATTATACAATAATATGAATATGTATTGTGAATCGTTATGTGTGTTAGACACACTCACTAGTACAGAGCACACCTGAGGAGTGCGAGGTGGAGCTCAGGTCCTGGTGTAACTGCGGCAAACTGGAAGCTGTGCATTGAGATAACTGTCACTCTGACACCTCAAAGAAACTCTGGCGACACACGCTACATCCCACTGGCTTTTAGCGTGTCTTGTTAAGTGTCTGTTCTCTACACGGAGGAGCAGGGTCACACTGGCCATTAAAGTCATAGGTCTAAGTAGGGTTAGGACGCTGAAATGTATTATTAGTATATTACATTATTGTTAGTTTTATATTGCATTATAGTTATTATTGTATTATATTACTGTATATTCATTGTTATTATTATTATTACTTATTATTCATATTAATATAATTATTATTACCTTGACGGGCGGTCTGCTGTCTGCGTGCACGATGTTGTTGAGGTCCTCGTGGACTCGGTCCAGCAGCCACAGCAGGAACTCCTGGGCGTCATGTTGACAGTTGCCCTTGAACTGCAGGGCGCTCTTGGACACCACGTTCTGGAGGGCACACGGCAGGTGAAGCCACTCAAGGTACGTTCAAACAAGCAAACAAAGCTAACTTACTCAAATTGCATACACATACTGCATATAGATACACACATACTGTGTGTGTGTGTATATATATATATATATATATATATATACACATACATATATATACACATACATATATATATATACACATACATATATATATATATACATATATACACACACAGCATATACATATATATTAGGCCTTGTATATGTATACATACATATACAGTATATACTGCATATATATATTGTAGATATACACACACAGAATATACATAAACATTAGGCCTTGTATGTATACATATTTAAATATATTGGAACGCTGCTCATTGAGACATGACAACATAGTATGGACTGAGATATTTATGACAGCACATGTTTACTGGTGATGTGGTGCCAGATGATGTGATGTAACGGGATACATGTGGCAGACTGTCTTCTTGGTGACATTGTCTCATAATCTGGGCACTCCATAAAAAGAATATCGCTGTCTGACACTGCATTTGTATTGCGATCACATTCGCCAATGTGACAACCAGCAAACAATTTAAAATAGCTGATATTGCATTGTGCAAAGCAGCCTCAATGCCTAATAATAGCAGCATCTGACCTCTGTACATCCTCTAATCTCTTCTATCAAGAGGCCTGTAACATGTTTGACAGGGATTTCTGCTAATTCCACTGCTGTAACCACCATGCATTGCTACAGATCAGAATCAGTCTCAGCTAAAAACCAGAGCCTTTAGCTATAAATCGTGTCCCATTACCAATAGTGAATGCAAGCCAACTAACCAGTGTGCATGTTCCGTGGGACGGCTCCCAACTAAAAGTGTTTTCTAGTGGATCTTTCCCCTTTACAGGGACCGATCATGAAATATTCAGCATGCCTTATGGAGAGGATTCAATCAGCAGAGCGCTTGTGCTCGCTGGCGGTCACAGAGAATGAGGGCCGAGAGTCTGGTCCTATAGGAAGATACTAATAACCTCAAAGTCCTTATAGGCAAGTGTGGCCACTCATAATATGTGCACGTTCAAAAATGTATGCTACGCGTACACATTATGCAATACAGCACATGAACGTGGGTGCAGTATATCAGGATTGGACAGAAGATCAAAAGCAGTTTCTCAACAAAGAACAACAATATCGGGAAGTTTCAGAGAAGTAAGTAGAGCTAGTCCATAATTACCAACATCTAGTTGACGTCTCCATGAACTTGTTAGGAGGTATAGTCGAGGACAGTATTCTGGTTTCACCAGGGATGATTCGGCCCTGATCTGCCCCCTACTGGAAATATTTTAAATCCTCCATGCACACGCAAGGTACACAGGCAAGGATGTAATCAATGGCGTTTGTCTACATGTATGCGTTGCACAAAAGCAAGTATATCGGGGCCTTCAGTGACCATACTTATTTACTACCTCACTGCCTGATAGTGCTGACAAGCTTACACACATGGAAACAGTACAATAGAAACAAAAACATTAATATATACAAATTATTAAAAAGTAATTGGATTTTGTTTTATATTTCAAAGATTTTACTACGGGAAGTTCACTCTTGCAATGATCTTTAAGATAAAATATAAATTAGGCTAGGCTAGGCTACATCTGGTACAGACTCGTTTTATATATTTGCCCATATATAATATGACTCACACGTACTCACACACAATAAAGAAATAAACTAAATTCCCCTGCCCACACCAACATTACTCCACATATGGAAAGACAGGTCTAAGAAGGTTTAACACAAATCTTCAGCAACTCATTTTAGGTAGGCAAACATCAAAGATGTTCAAAAGAAGTGCTGTACAGTCTGAGGTCTAGATAATATGACCCTGTTTTGATCAGTGCATGTCAGGCTAATCCACGTGACGCGAATTAGGGTGAGAACAGAGTTTCTTGCTGAACGTACCCAGGGTCTGCTTGTTGGCAACAGACAGGGTTGGGTAAATTACTTTTTAAATGTAATCTGTTACAGTCACTGGTTAGCAGACTAAAATTAAAATCAGTAACGTAATTTTTGGATTACCTACATTTAGAAACATAATCTGATTACTATCCATTACTTTTAGATTACTTCAAGCCATTGTTCTTTGAAATGCCATCCAAAGAAATGTACTGCTTTGGCACACAAAATCATTCTATTTTTGTGACTGTTTATGCTTCTCAGAGGATCATATTAAAGTGTTGTTTTTTTGTATATTACTTTATTTCAATTATTGATTGATGTTAATGAAAGGTTAATAGGATAACAGCAGTATTTTATGCATTTTTCTTTTGAACTCCCTTTTAAATGAAAAAGTAATCATCACTTTTTTTTATGCCTGTCATCGGATTCCACTATTTTAGCTGTAAACTAGACTCACTTCCACAGTGACAGGTGCTAGTGAGCATTAATGAAGATGACCTTTTGTCATAAAGGTTTGACAAAGTGTGGTAAGCGTTTGGTTGGCCGAGTGGACCAGAAACATACACAATTAAGAAACATACACAACCAAAGAAGACCAGCTCTGAGTAATGTGAACCTGCTGTTTTTTTACTGTTTTTTGTAATCAGTTACTTCCTAAAACTGGTGACAGCACATAGAAAGTGGTGTGCAGGCCACAGGTTCAACTTCAAGACATTCGGATGCTCCTCTATACAATACAACTTAGGGTGGGTGTCCTTGAGCAAGCCTCATCACTTTGAATGTGAGCTACTACACCCCAAGCAGGGTCCACTTTTGCAAGGATGTCAGTTTGATTCCCTTCCTAAAGCTTTGCCACACCAATAAAAAGGGTTGAAATTTTCATTAAGATCAGTATCAGCGGAATTGCTTTAATGTAAGATATCACAAAAATGTATTTCCCAAACCCACGGACATTCATTTAGTATGTACAATTAAACATGAAGTGCATAAGATGTAATATGTGCTTTCATAAGTATTTTAAGTTAAGTTTTGTGCAGGGTGTTTCATGAATACTCTATCACTATGTAATCCCTTGCCTTGGCAGAAGACTACAGAAATCTTTTCAGCACTATTTTAATCAGTAAACACACATTTCTGTGCCACTGGTCTGAATGGACATTTGATAGAATGTACTTTGTACATTTGTACTTTGCATTGGATAAAAGGGTCTTGTAAATGCTGTAAATGTATATGTACACTGATAAACAAATCTCATCCTCGTCATGCAGACTGTGTTTTGGTAACTCAAAAGAGCGTATACCTCAAGCCACTTTCTTCTGAGAGAAAACGGATGTCTATCTCCCTGGTGTGAGCTTTACTGATGATGCCTTCCCAATGAGCGGTAAGTGCTCTCAGACTGTATATAGTCAGAAAGAACAAACTGTTATTCTGAAGTGCGGACGCACACGCTAGAGTAAACTAGACTCACTTCCACAGTGACAGGTGCTAGTGAGCATTAATGAAGATGACCTTTTGTCATAAAGGTTTGACAAAGTGTGCTAAGCGGCTGGTTGGCCGAGTGGACCAGTGAACACAAACCCTGGTTAGTGTAGAGGGAAGACAGGCTGCACGCTACAAGTTGAAATGTGAAGGCTTCGCTCGTGATGCAGTTTAAAGTGATAGTGGTTGTATGTTACACCCTCTCTACTCAATAGCATCCTTCTAGTATGTAAAGTCAAAAATGGAAGCCTACATGTTTGCATTCGGAATGAAAATAATGTACCGCCATCGCAAAAATCCAAACATTTGAACAATGGATAAGAGGATATAGAGGGTTTAACTAAAGCGTAATTAAGGCTTTAAACAGCAGACAAAGATATTCAAGGGTCCTCACTGAAGAGAATAATCTATATCCAATCAGACAGTTTAGAGTATGTCTTCCAAACAACAGGCAGCACATGAACAGGAATATTAATACTTCTGTGCAGCAACATGGTACACACAACAACTCATGGCTATTTATGTATAATAATACACATAAGGCGGCAAGTAATTAGATATTAGACTCAAGTGACAAGCTGTCGGGAATGTGACAAGCTTTTGGTCGATTATTTGACGTTATAATGTCAATACATTGACATCAATACGACAGTATCTGTGCGGTAGATAAATAAATGTTCTTCCCTGGAAGAACAGACCATGATTTCTGAAAAGCAATTCCAATTATATGTGTTTAATGAGTTATTGATCGCTTAAAATCAGTATATCTTTCAGTTATGCATTAATTAAAGGTATACTATACTATAGTACATATTTCACCTCAGTAGACTGCATGTGTGACCTACGGGTGTAAAGATATGTTTGTGGGTTTACCTACCATCTATTCAGTTCTCTTCTGGTATTTACAAAGGTAGTGTGGCCTCTTTTCATCTCTGTTTTGAATGATGGGATGTTAATTAGCTCCTCCCCTAAATCCTCAGAGCAGTTTTCTGTTCTCTGTGTGTTACTGTAATTACTACATTCTGCTCCTGTCTTGATACCTTTTGGATTATGAACTGCAGTTTTGTATGAACTGGTTACATGATGGTGAGCAGAGGCAAATATAGCTGCTATATGTTTCAATTACATTCAGACAAATTAAAGCTAGCTGTTAGCTGTTATTTTATAATGGATGATTATTCAATGGTCCAGTTACCCTTCTGATACATTACTGTGTCTGTAACTGGTTTGTCATCTTGGAAACTGTATATAGCCAAACCAACCTATCCATAATTGTATTTTAACGGGCCTATCAGATGACCAACAACAAAACCTGATTTTCGTATCATCGGAGCAAATCTATTATAATACCAAATGATGTGTCGTTCTCAGCAATTTATCAAAAGTTGAATTCTATTTTCAAGGTAACATTATTTCAGTGCGTTCACATCTCTCTGAATGTAAATAAAGACGGCTTCCACAGAGAGCGTTTGGCATTTATTGCTAGGCTACATTACAATTTCTCTCTCCAACATTAGAATGACCCCATCTAGGCTTCTCGGACGCTTCAGACGAGGCGCAATAATGAGTGTTTTGGCAGGTTTAAACATGGGATCTGTCAACCCTAACGTAAGTTAATAACTGAATGTGCACAATGCACTCTTGTATTCGAGAAGGAGGGCTCACCTTGAACTCCCTACTGTGCTGTGGAGTGTACTCAAACGTCCACAGGGCTCGCACCAGTCCGGACAGCTGCTCCGTGACCTCGCCGCCATCCTGGCCCTTCTTCTGCAGGAGCACCCCGTTTGACTTGGAGACCGTCTTGTCGCTGCTGCCGCTGCCGCCACCGCTGCCCGTCGCGGTCTCCGCGCCGCGGAACTGCTCCAGCGCCAGGTACTCGGCGAACAATTCGGTGTTGCTCAGACACTGCAAGATAGCGTTCATGAAGCACGTGTTGCCGTGGTTCTTCAGCCCGGCGACGCCGGGGACCTTGTCGCCGAACAGGAACCCGCCACAGTCGCTGTCGTCCGATGGGACGGAGCCTCCAGTCGTGGCCGGGGCGAACGTCGCGTCGTCTTTCTCGTCGTCGGCGGCGTGCTCCTCGTTCCCGAAATGGGATAGCGTGGACAGAGTCCTGAGCACTCTGTTCATAAAGCTCCCCACGGAGCGCACCGAGCTTCTGCGGAACAGCTTCTTGCTGAAAGATTTCTTTTCCTTGCTGGTGGCGGTGGCTTTCGACATGGTGGCTAAGCCCGCGCCGGGTAGCCGCTTCCAGTTGCAGAGAGGGTCTCGATCTTCAGGCTGGCGGGTCAGCCGCGACAGGTCAACAGTGGAAATGGAGCTTGGTTCGACAAGATCGTATTGGAGCGGATGCGGTTAGGATGTCCCGCGGGCCTCGGTGGGTCTGTAGAGCATATGAACCGGTGGGCTCGGCCCAATTCGACACGGCAACTGACTGCATAAACACGCTCACTACCTGGCCGCTGAACACCGAGCCGGGCCGGCGCTGTCCGGCCCGGAGACCCCACAACAACAACAACAACAACATCGGGCTATATTGTCGCGTCTGTGCGGAGACACAATGGCCGTATTATATCTGTAAGCTTCGCTCGGGCATCTTCAGAGGAACTCGCCTATAGAAAGCCGCTCATTTTCATATGTTTTATTTAAAACTCCGCCCGGTACCATTCCGCCCTTTGCATATCCTGGACGTCGAAGTGGTGTTGTTGCCAAATATGGTTCGTTTGACGGGATAGCCGAGGTACCAGTTTAATAATCCATAGCCCGAGGATGTGGTCCACGCGTCGGGCGTACTTTAAAGGCTGCTGGGTGCAGTGAACCCCTCACCAGCTGAGAATAGCAGACACCCCCTCCCATCCCCTCCCCTCCCCGGTTAGAGAGAATAAGCACCGTCCGCCGCGCTCCGCTTATTTTCGTTTCAAGAAGAAACCAGCTCTCGCCCGTGTCGCAAATGCAAAGTTCACCGCGTAGAGAACCACTGGCGACGGCTTCTCGACTGTTGTTGGCTCTCCGGCAGCAGGGATTCAGCGCCAGGCCTCCCCAGTCTCCATCACCGATACTGCGGGTGCGGGGAGGAGGCAGGGCGGGGACGGCTGCTGACGTCAGCGCCGCCGAACACTGCTCTTCTCGCTACGTGGTGTCGTCTGTACGGAGGAGCAGGTGGTAGCCGCATATGATGCGATTCCTTTGTGCCGCCCGATGCTCGGTGCCGACCAGGGCGCAGTCAGCCACCAAGCTCGCAGGACAGATCTCGGTCACAGGCTGGAGTGTGGGATGATAGTTACCGTGAACGCGGAACATAAGCGCACAGTCGTCACACAACGCTTCCCTCCGTGATCCACCGTGCGCAGGGGAGATTTATGTAACACTGTAGGCTACCAGTGTTTCGATAAGATGTCGACGCCTTTACAATCAATTAGACCATTCTCTCTTAATAAAGAAAATAAAAACAATGTTCCACAGTTGAAGAGGACAATGGTTGGACCTTTATTGAATTACAATTAACATCTCATAAATCTCAAGCATATTGGTTATTTAATTAGTTGATTAATATATTTTAATAGGCTAATACAAAAGGACAAATATGGCTATATTAAATTATTTACTTATTTTATCATTAAATTATGTTATCAAACACCCAGCGATAAAGTTGACCAATGTTAGTAACACAAAACAATCATATCACATTATATGATATTGTAATTATTTAAAACAGAAAGGAGACAAGTGGCCCATCAGACAATCCCTTAACATTGTAATTTGGTGAAAACAGAAATGTTTCCACATACACACCAATTTCTTGTAAGATGAGACAAATATACTGTACATATATGTTTATACAAGATCTAGACATTATTAAACAAGATGACAGTTGGAAAGACATGTTCTGCTAAGGCCTGGTGCCCAAACGAGCCCCACGGAGTACAACCCAACGCACACGGTGTAGACTTGATAACCACGTGCGCTATAGCCCTCCCCAATACCCTAGTTAGCGAGGCTACATGTTTAGTACTTCTAGAACAGTGTTTCCCAACCCTGGTCCTCTGGGAACACTGCCCTGCATGTTTTAGATGTTGCCTTGCTCCAACACAGCGGTTTCAAATGAATGGCTCATTAGAATCCTGATAACTAGCCATTCCTTTGAATCAGCTGTGTTGGAGCAGGGAGACATCTAAAACATGCAGGGCAGTGTTCCCCGAGGACCAGGGTTGGGAAACACTGTTCTAGAGGATCAAACAGTCAGCCGGTGGCTATAGTGACTTCTAGAGACTTCATTCATCACTTGTGGACACACAGATCACACAAGTCAAGTCAAACCATTTGTACCAGAGCAGGGTTTATCCACCGCTGGACTACTGACGTGCCTCAGTTGGAGCCCACCCCGCCACCCTCCCCACTTGGTATGTCCCAGGTCCCTATAACCCCGCCTCTCCCCTTTGTGTGTGTGTCAGTAAGTCCCACCCTCCCACTACAAACAACCGAAGTCAGTAGCCCCTCCCAGAGCCCCTCAGTAGTCCAGACCCCTCAAGGCGGCGATGGAGGCAGCCAGCCTGCGGGGAAGGGTCTTGGCCGTCTGCCGGTACTCCTCCGGCCGGACCCTCAGCAGGGACAGCAGCTGTTGCAGGGTCCTGGAGGGCTGCAGGCCCAGAGCGTCCATCACGTTGCTCAGGTAGTCTGTGGAACACAGCCGTAATTGTGGTGTGGATGAGCCCTGATACACAGTAACATGTGTGGCTATATAAGCCCTGATACACGGTAACATGTGGGACTATATAAGCCCTGATACAGTAACATGTGGGACTATATAAACCCTGATACACAGTAACATGTGGGACTATATAAGCCCTGATACAGTAACATGTGGGACTATATAAACCCTGATACACAGTAACATGTGTGGCTATATAAGCCCTGATACACAGTAACATGTGGGACTATATAAACCCTGATACACAGTAACATGTGACTATATAAGCCCTGATACACAGTAACATGTGGGACTATATAAACCCTGATACACAGTAACATGTGACTATATAAACCCTGATACAG
>JAODUH010061150.1:0-17605 GCA_027564835.1 Typhlichthys subterraneus | reverse complement strand
CATGTAGACTGGAAGGGCATATTCCCAGGCCCCCTCCAGGATCCTTGCGAGAGTAAAGAGCTGGTCCATTGTTCCACGTAATGTGTAATGTGATACCCCTGTAATTGGCACACACTCTCTGGTCCCCCTTTTTGAAGAGGGGACCATGTGTGTGTTGCACAATGTCTTAGTGTAGCCTAAGACATTGTGCATTGTGTGTGTGTGTGTGTGTGTATATATATATATATATATATTATACCTCTGCATGTGTTGGAGGAAAATATGAAAGGGACATTTCTCAGGTTGGACAATATCTTATCTTATCTATACATTTACGTTTCTACTATATGCATGTCTCTCCCCCTCTCTCTCTCTCTCTGCTTAGGAAGCAGCAGAAAAACATCCACACCAACCAGCAGGTGAAATGGAGAAGCACTGAGCCCCAGCAGTGATGACTGTCCCTGAGATGTAATTATTGCATAAAGAGGCTTCAGTGCCAAAGACCTGTAGGCTGCCTGTATTGTACTACCAGCAAGGACAACATCATCCAGTGGAACTCCAAGCAACAAGTGGACTTGCTGCAGTCAGAATGCATATGGCCTGGTCAGGAACAAATACACCATACCGCTGTCCATCTCTCTGCCAAGCAACTGCTGAAGGACAACCTACCTTTTGTGATAATATAACAGTTTGCTGTGCACTGTAATATTTGGTATCCCCACACAGAATGGACTGGCAGTATTTGCTTACTATGTGAAATGTATACATTACTATTTCCCTTTCTATAATAAACATGACTTCTTCCCAGTTTGGTTTATTGGGGTTGCTGTTTTAATACCACTGTAACCTCTAGACTACAATGCACAACAAAATATTCTGCACAAGGTATTTGAATATGTAGAGTATGATTCAGTGATATCAGATGAGTGTATCTATACACAATCAACATCAACAATAAAGACAACCTTTCAAACATGTATTATCAATAATATACAACAACAACAAAGCATCATCTTTAACTTTAATGTGAAGAGATATATTTCGACTGCCAGTGTTGAGAACCTGGAATGGTTAACAAATGCAGTATGTTAATATATTCTTCTCATTAAAGCTAAACTCCCCAGAGCTTGTTACAAAATTATAAGATGATTGGACTTGTGTTTTATTGCTTTAAATATAATAAGAAGCATATGGCCATAATCTACATAATATAGTCTGACCTGTATCCTACTTCTAAAACAAAACATGTACCGGTACCTGTTGTTAGCACTTATTAGCAAGCTTGCCTCCAGTGCTAATGTTAGCCAGCTAGCCGCTCTATAACTAACATAGCTCGAACATTTTCACCAGTAACATATGAATTACTTACATGTCTTGTGATAACTGGTTAATTTGGTCTCCAGATGCTGTGTTGTTGGTTTTGTTTACCCATTCTGCAGCAACATAATGATAGACATCCTATGTAACCTGTTCCTCGTTGTTGTAAGCCAATGGTCTGTCTTCATGTCCTGTCTACGTGTGTATTTAGCTCCAGTGTTTTCCCCAGTCCGGTGTCGGTTATTGTTGTTGATGTATGTCTCAATGTAGCGTTGCTCCCATGTGTCTACCTTTTGTTTCTTTTGTAATAAACCTTGTTTAAGTTCGCTACCTGTCTAGCGTTTGGGTCCTTACCTCCATGCAGCGTGACAGAATAACCGACCTTCCCATAAGATGGACCCAGCAGACAGCACCCAGAGACCTATCCTGCCAGGATCCCGTCTTGCCATCTTTCGTGGCCACGAGGAGGCCACTAGGTAGGCATGGGCCGCTATGGATCTGGCCGACAGCCTTCACCGCGTTCCCCAGTGGTATCGGCTGCCAGCCCGTCGCCGCTTCCGCATTGCCTCTCTCGGCGTTCGCACATGGTGGTTCACGATATTCAATCACCGCTACCGCCATCGCTGTTGCAGATAGGCTTCTGCAGTTTTCCCCTCTCGTCAGAGTCCGAGTTGGCACCTCGTGCACACTCCTCAGTTCTTCGGCCGTATGGTTCGCGATCTCCTCCGCCTCGGCTCATTCACCACGCCTTGTCTCATGTACCTAGAGTACCGCGAGCGGTAGCCCCGCCTCCCAGAGCTGTCACCCCTCTACCAGGTTCTCTAACCAAGGAAAGACGCCAGGGTGGCACTCCTGTAAAACCCGGAGTGCGACTGGAAGACATGGAGGCATTCCAGCTGCAATACAGCATGCTGCTCGCTGTGCTTCGCAACGCCCCTAACGACCATCAGCGGCGTTTCTTTTGTGCCCGTCTGGAGGACGCCATAAATTCCCAGCCAGGTTTTTGCGACCTACCTGGTATGGACAAAACTTTGGACATGTTGAGAAGGGTGATACAAACCCCTGAGCCAGTCTTTGTTAAGGCCCCAGTCTTAAATCCGGCCTCCGAGCCAGCCATAGCCTGTTTCCCTGAGCCAGTCTTTGTTAAGGCCCCAGTCTTAAACCCGGCCTCCGAGCCAGCCATAGCCTGTTTCCCTGAGCCAGCCTTTGTTCAGGCCCCAGCCTTTGTTCAGACCTCCGAGCCAGCCTTAGTTGAGGCCCCAGCATTTGTTCAGGCCTCCGAGCCAGCCTTAGTTCAGGCCCCAGCCTTAGTTCAGGTTCCAGTCTTTGTTCAGGCCTCCGAGCCAGCCTTAGTTGAGGCCCCAGCATTTGTTCAGGCCTCCGATCCAGCCTTAGTTCAGGCCCCAGCCTTAGTTCAGGTTCCAGTCTTTGTTCAGGCCCCGTCCTTGGTCCGGGTTCCCGATCCTGCCAATGTCCAGGCCTCAGAGTCAGCTTTAGTTCAGGCTCCTGTTCCCAATCCGGCCACCACGCAGGTTTTGGCGCTTGCGGGGACTGCTTTTCTAACCGAGCAGTTCGCCTCCTTCGCTGCTGGGCTCCGGAAGCCGCAGCCGCATCCTGATTCCGCCGCTGGGCTCCAGAAGCCGCAGCCGCATCCTGATTCCAACGCTGGGCTCCAGAAGCCGCAGCCGCATCTAGCCCACGCCGCTGGGCTTTCCACGCCACAGCCGCATCTAGCCCCCGCCGCTGGGCTTTCCACGCCACAGCCGCATCTAGCCCCCGCCGCTGGGCTTTCCACGCCGCAGCAGCTCCCGCCGGATCCCTCCGCCGCTGGGCTTTCCGAGCCTCAGCAGCTCCAGCCGGCCTTCCCTCTAACGCCTTTGCCCCATGTGATTTTGCCCCATGTGACTTTGCCCCCTGAGCCCTTGCATCCTGAGCCCTTGCCTCTTGCGCCCATGCCCCATGTGCCCATGACTCCTGCGCCCATGCCCCATGTGCCCATGACTCCTGCTCCAATGGACCATGTGACTTTGCCTGATGTGCCCTTGCTCATGTGACTGTGCCATCCGAGTCCCTGCACCATGGATCTCCGCCCCATGTGGCTCCACCTTCCGGGTTTCCGCCCCATGAATCTCCGCCCAAGGTGATGCTGCCGTTCCTAGAGCCCGAGGAATGGCCATCTCCCCTGGAACCCGTGGATTGGCCTCCACTCAAAGACTGGCCGCCGATGGAGGACTGGCCACCACCGGAGCCATCCACCTCGCATCCGGAGTCTCCGCCTCCAGATCCAGCGTTCTTGCATCCGGAGTCTCCGCCTCCAGATTCAGCGTCCCCGCATCCAGAGTCTCCGTCTCCATCTCCCACCGCATCGCATCCAGAGTCCGCCGCCTCCAGATCCAGCCACATCGTGTCCAGTGCCTACGTCTCCGCCTCCGGTGTCTCCGCCTCCGGTGTCTCCGCATCCAGTGTCTCCGCCTCCTGACCCTCCGTCTCCGCCTCCTGACCCGCCAGAGCCTTCGTCTTGGCCTCCAGTGTATTCGCCCCCAGAGCCTTCGTCTTCGCCCCCAGAGCCTTCGTCTTCACCTCCAGAGCCTTCATCATGGCCTCCAGTGTCTTTGCCTCCAGAGCCTTCGTCTTGGCCTCCAGTGAATTGGCCCCCAGAGCCTTCGTCTTCACCTCCAGAGCCTTCGCCTCCTGTGTCATCGCTCCCTGATTCTCCGCCTTTGCCTCCTGTGTCATCGCTCCCAGTGTCTACATCAGTGTCGCCGGCACCTCCAGCATGGCCAGCCCCGGGTCCTGCTCTACGGTCCCCTGAGGGCTTCGCCCGTCGCCACCGGCCTCCTGCTCTACGGTCCCCTGAGAGCTTCGCCCGTTGCCGCCAGCTTCCTGCTCTACGGGCCCCTAAGGGCTTCGCCCGTCGCCGCCGGCCTTCTGCTCTACGGTCCCCTGAGAGCTTCGCCTGTCGCCGCCGGCCTCCTGCTCTCGTCCCCTTGTCTCGTCTCCTGCCCTCCTCCCGTGTCTCGTCCTTTGTCCCTTGCCTTGTCCTCGTCCTTTGTCCCTTGTCTTGTCCTTGTCCCTTGTTCCGTCCTTTCTCCCTTGTCCTCGTCATTTGTCCCCTTGCCTTGTCCTCGTCCTTCATCCCCATGTTTTGTTGTTCCTTGCCTTGTCCTCGTCCTTCATCCCCATGTTTTGTTGTCCTTTGCCTTGTCCTCGTCCTTCGTCCCCATGTTTATTGTCCTCTGTCTCTTGTTCTCGTCCCGTCTCCTGGTCTCGTCTCTTGGTCTCGTCCCCTGTCTCTTGTTCTCGTCCCTTTGTCTCGTCCCTCTGTCCCGTTCTCCGCCCCATGTCTCGTCCCGTGTCTCTTGGTCTCGTCCCATGTCTTTTGGCCTTGTCCTTTTGTTCGTCTGGAAGCCGTCCCTTGAGGGGGGGGGTACTGTAATGTTTCGTGATCCCAGTCCTGTGCTAGTCTCGTCACTTCATGTGTTTACCTTGTATATTGAGCCTGTTTCCCCGTCACTCCCTGCCCAGTGTTTCCCAGTCTTGTTAATTCCACCCGTGTCTGTGTAATCATGTCTGATGTGCTGCACCTGTTCCTCATTGTTGTAAACCAATGGTCTGTCTTCATGTCTACGTGTGTATTTAGCCCCAGTGTTTTACCAGTCCGGTGTCGGTTATTGTTGTTGATGTATGTCTCAATGTTGCGTTGCTCCCATGTGTCTACCTTTTGTTTCTTTTGTAATAAACCTTGTTTATGTTCGCTACCTGTCTAGTGTTTGGGTCCTTACCTCCGTGCAGCGTGACAGAAAGGCAATAAATATAGGTTTAGAATTAGTATACTTACATTTATGAATATAGAATTTTCCCAATATTAAAATAACATTAATGACAAGATCCAATTTATTATTTTCCAGTATCAATCCAAATGTAATACCATCTCTTGAAAATTGTATATTACTTATTTTAGTCTTTAACCAACAATATACATTATTCCAAAAAGTGTGAGTGTATATACAATGGAAAAACAGATGATCTGCTGTCTCAACTTCATTATTATAGAACACAAAATCATTATGATCAAAATTAAATCTACGTCTGAGAAATTCACTTGAGGGATAAATATCATTAAGTATTTTGAAGTGTAATTCTTTCACTTTAGGTGGTATAGGGAGCGTCAAATAATTTGTCCTAATCTTTTTAATGTCTTCTTTAGAATATCTTAGGTGTATACAATTTCTACTGTGTTGTAATGGATATATTTAATTGATTATTAAAAGTCTAATGTATTTGTTTGGAAATTTACATTCAGTAAGCATTTTCCCCCCAATCAATAGTGATGGTAAGCAGAGTGCATCCATGCTCTGCACTACAACTATATTTTTAACCAACATAATCAATGCTTTTGGAATATTCTTAACAACTTTATCAAAATCTTTGCGGTTTTCATATAATAGCATGTCTCCATTTGTATCCATTAAGTGAGCAACAGAACATATGTTCTTCCCCAGCCAATCTTCAAAACAGAGAGATTTGTTTCTAAAGAGAATATATCTATTGTTCCAAATTGATATGTTATGTGGTGTAAAATTATGTTTGCATATTAATTTCCAGTATAATAAGACTTGTTGGTGAAAGGAAGATAATTGAACGGGTAATTTGGGTACAGAAAAGTCACATTTTAAAACAAAAGCAATACCTCCCATTCTTCTAAATATCTCCCTGGGTACACAATACCAAAAGCTATTTCTATTAATGAGAAATTATCTCAACCAGTTGATCTTTAGCATTCCAGAGTCAAAATCAATAGCTTGCAAACCACCTTCTTAATCTTTAACTGAAACAGACTTTTTAATATAATTAGTTTTTCTTTTCCAGATATAATTAAAATTTAATTGGTTAATAGCTTTAATTGTTTTATTCGAAATTGAAAGAGTAGGCCGAATAAATACATAGATAAACTTTCCAGTTTTGTTAAAAAAATACGTCCAAAAAAATAAATATATTTTTGAATCCAATTGCTTAATCTAAGTTTGCATTCTAATAATTTACTTTTAATATTCAAATTCTCACTAGTTTTTGAATCTTTGGTAATATATATACCCAGGTATTTTAATGTAGATTTTATAGGAATATTGTGGGCAGAAGTTAGTTGTCAGTCATGTATGGAGAGTAACACAAATTTATTTAAATTTAAAGATAAACCAGAAGCTTTGGAAAAGTAATCTATGGTTTGTAGAGCAATTTGAATCTGTTCTATGTTCTTTAAGAAGAGTGATGTGTCATCTGCAAGCTGACTAATAATTATTTTCTTATCAAAAACATTTAGGCCCTTAATATTGTAATTTTTTTATCACAATTGCTAGCATTTCTGAGGCCATAATAAACAATGAAGGTGAGATCCGGCAAACCTGTTTTATACCACGTCCTACATTAAAACGTGGGCAGGTACCTCCAGATAAGGCTATTGAACTACTGGTTTCTTTGTAAAATGATTTGATAATACTTCTAAATTTCTCCCTCAAAACCAAAATATTCAAGGCGTCAAAAATAAAGGGATGTTCTACCATATCGAATGCTTTGTAAAAATCAATAAATAAAATAAAGCCATCATCTGTAATTTCTATTTCTATATTCTATCAAATCTTGGACTAAACGAATATTATTGTGTATAGTTCTGCCTTTGATGAATCCTGATTGTGTTTCACAGATAATCTGAGTCAACCCTGTTTTTAATCTATTCGAGAATATATGTGTTAAGATTTTGTAATCATTATTTAAAATGGTTATATGCCGCAAATTATCTATAAATCTGGAATCTTTTTCAGGTTTAGGGATTAGTGTTATAAATCTTTGACTCGTGGAAGGCTCAGGATAGTTAACCTGACATGCCAGAGGAATTGTTGTCACAAGTCCATCTGGGGAGCCGTACATTGAAACTGTTTGTGAATAGCTGTACTTTCAAAATAATACTTGGCAGTTGATTAGATGAACCATCTGGTCGTTTTCGCTGTCGGCACCATGGGCAGCACACCTAAACCACGCCCATATAGCTATAAACACGACGCTGATTGGAAAACCGTATAGCTATAAACACGACGCTGATTGGAAAACCACGCCCGTATAGCTATAAACACGACACTGATTTGAAAGTTAATTTGCTACTGGGACACATTCAAAATGATTCCGAGGCTTTCCAGACTGATCCTCATGGCGAAATGAAACTGAAGCTCGCAAGATCAGGGTGGTCTCGCGAGGCTACAGGATAGTCGTAACTTCTTGTAATGTATTAAATAAGAAATCTCTTAAAGAGTCCCAAAAGTGTCGGTAAAAGTTAGCAGTAAGGCCGTCAGGGCCGGAGATGTATCTAGAGATAAACAATGCATTGCTTGATCTAATTATTCGACAGAAATCTCTGCATCACAAATAGTTTTAAATTCCTCATCTATTTTTGGGATAAATTCTTTCATAGTTTCAAAGAAGGTCTCAGAGTCAGCGGAAGATAGGGCTTGTATTTTGAAGTAGACCGTCAGACAGGAAGTAATTCTTATCGATTCGTGCTGCTTACAGCGTTGCTGCCCCCTGATAACAAACCAATTGACGACGCCAGGGAGTGGGAAGGAATGGTGGTCTATTTAAAGTTTTTGCCGTCGTGGCTCTAATCTCTTCTATTGTTGTCACCAGGAAATCGTCGTTTCGGTGGTAACGAACGACGCACGTGTTACAGATTTCTGACAGCTTAGATCTGGTGGTGCTGATGCTGATGCTGACGCTAGACCTAGCTAGTACCGGTAGGTTTCACATGGTTACACGCTTGGCCTTGGGCGGTTAAAAAGCCTCCTGTAATCTCGTGTGGATAAAATGTCTGTACCGGTACAGTATAGTTGACTCGGGGCTTTTTAATAAATTATGTTTACCAGTAGCTAATGCTAACGTATTAATTTGCGTGCCGCTACCAGAAGCCTTCGCCCTTTTCATTGGTTGATGTCATTTGAAACGATTACTTACCAGAAGGATACAGAAGTGTGCGTGTTTTCTATATCGTTTTGTTGTTGCTGGGGAAAATGAGCACGTCGTTGAGTAGAAATGGATTAATCGGACTGGCTGTGGGAGCGACGGCTAGTTTGGGTTTGATCGCATTCATCATCTACAAAGAAGTGTCACGGAGACGGTCACAGACTATGCTTGTGGAAGCCAGCCCGCCCAGGCTGCCTTTTAACAACAAGGGTGGACCATCTTATCCGCTCGAGTCCCTGGGTGCACAAGGTAGGATAGTAGCCTGATCTGGCACAACTTTAACACGATAATAGTAACGGTATACAGTTGTCACTATTCAATGGAAGTTCATTTTATCAAGTTCAAGTAGGCCATCTCTAGGATTCGAAATCTACAACACATGGAGCACCAAGACCACTATGCTGCTCCATTGGTCTTATTTCATACTAGTTGATGTCTTCACACGGTTATCATTTCTACAGTGTAGAAAGTTATAAACCACACATTTGTTCCCCAGAGGCGGAGGCCCAGCAGCAGGCACTGGCTGCGGTTGAAGCAGCGTTGCAGGGCCTCTCTCCACAGCAGCAGGTGGAGATCAGGAACCAGCTGGACCAGGTGCTGAGCTGTGTGTCCTCGCTGCGCTCTGAGGTGGCTGAGCTGAGGGGGGGGCTGCAGGATATTGCCATGCAGATCATCCAGGACGTCAGGTGAGGGGTGCCGAATGTTAACGCTGATCTGCAGATCATCAGTGGTCCCCAATCCTGGTCCTGGAGGGCTGCTGCTCTGCATGTTGTAGATGTCTCCCTGCTCCAACACACCTGATTCAAATGAATAGCTCAATATAACGACCCAGTCATTTGAATCCGGTTCATTGGCGCAGGGAGACATCTAAAACATGCAGAGCAGCGGCCCTCCAGGGCCAGGATTTGTGAACCTTGATCCAGGACGTCAGGTGAGGTGCTATGGTGACCCTCCAGCCCCACCAACTGTAAACACCACGTCTCTCTCTCTCTCACGTTCACAGGAAGGGCGTGGAAGACAGCCAGCGTGCGCGGCGCCGGCGCCACGTGGTCCACAGGGAGCGCACAGACTCCATGAGCTCCAGCTCTGTGTACTTCACGGCCAGCCAGGGTGCCAGCATATATGGGGGTGACACCAGCGAGGGAGGGTGTGTTCTCTATTACAACCCACTGTCAAAACACAGCCCTAAATACCTTCTAGTTAGGGGTGCCCCGATTGCATATTTCCTGGCCGATTCCAATTACCGTTTTTTGTGAAGTTTGACTGACTGGTTCCGATATTAGCCGATTCCGAGTGTTTTAAATATTTATTTGACAGCTCTGTTTTATAGATGCAATATGTTTAGTTTAAAATGTACTCATGTTTTATAGTCCTTCCTTTTGTACGCCAACGCTTACCGTTCATCATAGTAATTTGTTGACGGTCCCTTAACCTAATGCTTGTTATGTTTTTACAATTTTAACACTGTTTAACAACAGCATCTTTTGTAAAAGAGTGGACCAGTTAATCAGGGAGACACGGCGAGAGGTTAACTTCCAGAACACGTGAACCTTTCTTAATCTTCGAGCCACATGTTTAATTGAATTGTCGCTACAGGTACTCTACACACAATGCGTCACCAAACTGCGAATTATCAAAACAAGAGACAATATGACAACTATCGTGGTACAGTAAAGGCTGGCTGTGAATTATGATAATTGAGGTACCCCTACAATGGATTGATAAAATAAGTCAAGTAATTTACTATTTTCAGTGAGATGAACAATACTATGCAAATCTATTTGCTCTGTTTTACTTAAATATTTACGAGTCTGTGTAATAAGCTTTTAAGACCAAATTTGCAGTAACTAGTAGCTTGACTACTTTTTTCTTCTTCCTTGAACACTCATTTTCATTTCCACACCATGCAGACGTGTAGGTAGGTTACCATGACAACTAGCTACAGTCTCTAGATTAAAAGAAGGGCGAGTGAACGTGGATGTCTTTGAAGCTTATGCATGCGGCCCCGCAACTGCGTAAACACAGCCTTCGCGATCGATAACAACCGGCTGTATTTACACAGACCGGCCGATAGCCGACCATTGTCGGTTATGGTGAAAATCGCCCGATTCCGATCACCAGCCGATCAATCGGTGCATCTCTACTTCTAGTGTGTGCTCTGTTATGGCGCTTTTCCACTGCTCGTACCAGCTTGACTCTATTCACCTTGCCTCTACTCGCTTTAAAGAGATTTTCCTTTGCATAGTATCAGCTCTAAGTGACTCTACTCGCCTCGGCACAGGTCTTTTTCCACTTCAGATAGTACCCACTCAGTGGTACCTGTAACTGTTCAAACCACTACTGTAGTAGATCGGTAGTTATTTTTTATGTTTAATTTGGAACATGTCCCTACCTTGTTGGAATGTCCTTCGGTAGCCGTGTGCAGCCAACAGTCCATAGACATTGGTCAACCTTCACTTTACGTGAAAAGCCCTGTCCAGCTCTCAGTAGATATCAATGATTATGCTGTCGACAACTGAGAACAATCTGCACAGATCCTCAATTGATCACCATGTGGTTTTCACATAATAAAAGGTAAATAAAGAGATGCGGCTGCTTTAAATCAGGTACTAGAAAAAGCACCTGTTACCAGTTACTATCCCAACTTTTGCCCAATGGAAAAGCAAAAACGGTCAGTCGAGTTGAGCTGGTACCACACAGTGGAAAAGCGCTAAATAGCTTTAGCAGCCATTAAAGTGAGCCGTGATGTGGCTAATAGTGGTCCGCTAACTCAAAGCACATGTAATCCACAACTGTGTGGACTCTCTGAAGAAGTGCCGTGGCCTCTGTCAGGTACTCCACAGCCTGCGCTGAGTCAGACTACACCGACCGTGACACGGACAGGGAGGAGGGGGAGAGGGAGCCGGAGGGGGAGTCTGACGAGGAGGAGGAGAGCTGCGCCACGGTGCTCACCCTGCGCCAGGAGGACTCCCAGGACGAGGACGTGGAGGAGGAGGAGCATGCGAGGCGGGACGCGGAGATGGAGGTCCCCAGTGGGGAGCTGGCTCTCCTCCTGGCCCAGAGTGACGTCCTGCACACGGGAGACGCCTCTTTAAAAGCAGAGGGCTTCCACCTGCTGCTTGCCAACAGAACACAGGTGGGTTCCAGGAGGGTGCCTTGACCCAGTAGCAGCTCACTGTACCGTATCACCATCACACACCAACATTCACTGTGATGCATGACATTGGGTTCTGTTGTTAGAACATGTGCCTATTGGGCAATCCAAAAGTCAATATGTAGAATTATACTGATGGTTAAGCATCATTTTATCCCAAAAATAGAATATATTAAATTACATGTTTTAAATGAGAGTACACCAATATTATTATGTAGCATGGGGAGTCTTGACTCTTTCTAGTCCTTTTTTGTTTATTTTGTTGCTACATAGGGATGCATATTGGAGAGCCAATAATTTTGTTATATTGACATAAAATATGGTTGAATAGCTGTACTTTGTGTATTACATGCAGTGTAATTGACTGCATTAAAGCCATGAAAGGTTTTTCCAAAAGGACTCATAATCGTGCCAGGTGTGTGATAACTTGCGCTACACACGGCTAATCCTAGCTCCCTTGAGCTAGGATTAGCCGATAAGATATGTCTACCTTTAGTCGGACCATGAGCTCTGGTGCAGTGTTGTGATAATGGGGCTGCTGTGTGTGTGTGCTGTGCCACCAGTATGGGGACAGCCGGGAGTTCCTTTGGCGACTGGCACGGGCCTATAATGACATGTATGAATCTACTGAGGACAAACAGGAGAGGAAGACTTATGCAGTGCAGGGTAACGCACCAACACACGTGCTGCTTCTTGAAAGCGTTATTTGATAGTCAACCTACACTTGAATTTGATGTCTTGAGTTTAAAAAGAATAACTGTCCCAACAGGCCGTGAAGAGGCAGAGATTGCACTGATAAAGAACGACCTGAATGCTGAATGCCACAAATGGTAAGATATTTAAAATATGAAAGTATATAATCTAGTGTGTTATAATGTAGTAAATACATACTTTATATAATGTCACATTCTCATGTGTGTGTTGTCTATAAAGGTTTGCAGTGCTTACAGGACTTACCTTGCAATACGAGAGCATGCATGGCAAAATGAAGAGTAACCACATACTAAAGGTAGTGTACACTGCCATTTATATGTTCCACAGTGATTCCCCATGGAGTCAAGAGACATGAAAGGAACCACTTTTCACTGTGACCTTTGACCTTCCTAGCTGAAGAGCAGATCACGTATTTTCCACTTGTCAGGGTTCTCGGCGTGTCCATGACAACACTGGTAAAATGGATGGGTGGAGGAATAGGGAACACAAACGGCAACCAAGATGATTAGACAAGTGCTGTCTAACACTATTTTGCCTGACAGCATAATATCAAATCTTGCTTTGCTCAAACTCAAAACTTTTATTTTAAAATACCTTTTAGAGTTGTAGAGGGTTGTAATGTAATAGGCTACTCATTATTATAAACCTATTTGCGAATATAGTAATGAATGGACACTTGGAGTATTGTGTGTGGAATTGTTGAATCTGCTGCCAGACTTAAGTAAACACGATCGCACACACAATTGGAAACAAGTTATCTTGGATACCAGTAGGTACAGCTGGTCAAGTATTTGTCAATCATGGCTAGACGAGTGCTATGTGTGATACTGGCGATATCAGGAAAAAAAACTAAGAAAATTGGGGGGGGGGGGCGACTGTGGACCCGTTCCTGCGTTTCACGAAGAGGACGGTGTGGGCTGTCTATCCTTAAAAGGGATCTTGAGGTAAAGATTGTTCAGTATTGACATTAGCCAACAACTAGGCCAATAGAGGACAGTGTGGGCTGTCTATCGGCACACGTCGTAGGGGACATCAAACTAGGCGAGAAAATGCTATTAATTCTAACATACTAGTCTTTTTGTCGGGATGTCGTGAGGCGTCCCAGACGCCATGTAGCCTACCTTAGATTATGTCACACTACACGGTGCAACAACGCCTGTCATTGCTCCCAACGAGCCTTGCTCTGGAAATGTGTCGGTTATGATAAAATATGGTTAAAATCGTCCTGAAATATTATAGTGTGAACCCGGCATTACTCACTTGTTTTTTAAGTTGGAATGCGAATGGTCTTACAGAGTTGAACTTGGTTTTCTCCAGGAACACTTGGACAGAGCCATCGCCCTGAGAGACGATGACCCGCGGTGCTTTTACCTGCTGGGCCGCTGGTGCTACGAGGTGAGCCGTCCCTTTCACAGCGTTCAGCCATACGGCCTGTCACAAGGTGGAGCCATAGTATTGGACCCATTCGAAAGTGCTGTCCCTTTGTAGGTCGCTACGCTGGATTGGCTAGCCAAGAAGGCAACCGCAGCTTATTATGAGAGCCCGCCCACCTCCACACTCCACGATGCCCTGGAGAGTTTTCTCAAGGTAACCCCCCCCCCAGTAGGACAAGCTCTGTCCAGTCCATTAAAGGCTACCAAGCATTGCTACTGATACTTTTGCATCAGTATAGCTGTTGTAGACACGTCGTTTCCTTGCCTCAGTTTAAAATAAATGAATAGGTTATTAGCAGAATTGGTATTTTTATATCCACTATTGACTTACATTGTCTCTCCAAAAATACCCCCCCAATCAATACATATGTCTACAAAGCTGATATTTGTCTGTGTTCTTAGGTTACTGCAGTTTGCCGAATTATAGTTTTTCTTTTTCTTTATTTCTCTGCCTCATGTTTCCTTTTAGGCGGAGGAACTGAGCCCAGGCTTCTCTAAGACAGTGAGACTCTACATCGCCAAGGTAGAGTCTGCCTAGTTTGTCATTGGCCTTGCTCACTGTATCACTTCTGACTCAGAAGTACACTTGCCATTGCAATCTATGTACTGGAAGCATTCTGCCCTCCATTACTTTCACTCAACACAATATGAAAAACACGTCAAGACGTATCTGCCGATTCATTAACCTGTATTATTACTATGAATAGTATAGATGGGTATTCTGCAGTTTAATTTCTATAAAAAATGTTGTCACTGCTAAATCAGTGCTATTGGGTCAAATGCAGTAACAAATTCATACATTGTTTGTGTGAAACCTGAGCAGCACAATATAGAATAGACTGAACATGCATGTAAAATGGATTACTGTTAAGATAACCAATTGTGGCCTAAGCAGGAAGCTACTATTGCAAGTTATGCTAAGTTAGTCAGACTCATCACATTAACATTTTGGCCTATTTTGTCTTCTAGTGTCACAGGGAATTGGGAAATATCTCAGAGGCAAGAAACTGGACCCAGCTGGCCTTGAAAATGGACAGCACTAATAATGATGTACATCTTTGCTCAGCTTAGTCAAAATGGAGGCCTCTCACAACATTGCTCACTATCACCATATGTCATATAGGAAAATAATGATATTGTGAAATTAGACTATTGTTGATCAGTTCTACCTTGTTTTCTAGGATCATGACACTGTTAAGTTGGAGCTGGAGCTCGGAGCATTAACTCACAATGCTACAGACTGCAGTGGGACACTATAGGAGGACCCAGCTATCGCCTGTCAATCAATCGTGCTCTCCAAACACCATCCAGTATAATCCTTTCTGTGATAGTCACTGATATGGTACAGAGTGAGTTTATGAAGTGTATTTATTGCAAATGTTAATATAGCTCAACTAAATAGAACCTCCAATGCATTGTCTTTACCTTGATTTATGCATGTTTGCCTTTTATATATAGTAGAATGTGGGTTTTTTTTCTCAAGAAATTGCTTACTAATCAAAGTTAAGTTTGCCTGTTATAATTGTAGTACAGTTAACATTTTCAATTCAAATGTTATTTTCTGGCCTGAAGTCCACCTCTAAAACTCAAATTGTGTGCATGTTTTGATTTAGAAGGCTTTTGAATTTTAAAATAACCATCAATATTGCATTCAAATAAATCTTATGGACAAGAGTGTATGCAGGTCTGATAAGTACGGTTGATAAAATCTCAGGTTAAAGAAATGACATGCCACCACTACTATAAATAAAAATTGGTATAACATTGTTTTAATGTCTGGATATGACATTTTGAAAGAAATTAAGATGTTAAATACACTTTACTGAATCTTAGGTCTATTGCCGTTGTGGGCAAATATCTGCTCATTTCACATCCGCATGGTAGAGATGATGTAAATAGCGCTATTAAATAATATACAAAGTTCTGCTTTAGTCTTATTTTTTGAACCAGTGATTCCTTTTATGCAACGGTAGTTTTTACTCATTTGCTCCCCATACTTCGATTTGCTGCCTTTGGTGTTAAATTGTGTACATTCTTTGTGAGCCCCTAAAGGGACTGTTATGGCTCAATATGTAATTAAAATATTTGCACTATAGTTCACTTAATTTTACCATAAAGTCGCTTTGTTGCTTATAAAGCATCCAGTCATGTTAATTTACATTTCAAATCCCCGTGAATACATATTCACTTGTCAGACTTGGACATAAGTAATTGAACACTGTTCATGTTCCTTGAAAGTGGATGCACGATTTCATACACATTCTAGAGCTAAATCAGTTCAAAAGTTTAATTGTGACTAGAATCGTATTACCACACTATACAATGATTCCAGTATAGACAAACATGTAATCGCTGGCACAGGGAGAAAATATGAATATCCCAAACTTGTACATCCTATAATATATATTTTTTTAAAGAAAAAGCTTAAAACAAAAAGGACATGAAAATGTATATTACACTAGTAAATACAACTTAATATTTTTCTTTCATCACTCAGGAGATGTCACCATCCACAATATCTAAACTAGCTGACCAGCGCAACCAAAAAAGAAATATTGCTGTTGTGTCACAGCAATCTAAAACGTTACCCCAACCCTTCTGTCCTCTTGTTCAACTATCAATCCTGTTTCACTACCAAAATAACCCGTCTTCAGCCATAGACAGCCCTGGTGATGAAGCTGACTAGACATTCATTGTGTGAGAGGTCCAGGGTCCCAACTCCTGAGGACAGACAAAGGGGTGTGATGGTGCCAATGTTGAGCACCAACCGGTTGCTCGCCAGGGAAGGGATCCAAATTCAGTCCTTGGCATCTCCCACTCCATCAGGGTTGATGGCAAACATGGCCTCTGCCTCGGGGAGGCAGGGAGAATCGTAGATTTTACAGATCCTCGTCTCTCCCCTGCCCTTCCTTAAGTACAAACTAGAAGGAGAACAGTCTTAGAATTCTGGAATAAATATCTCCATATAATGCAACATGTAACTGGTGGAAAATAATTTCCCCACACACACTATTTTTTAAAGCTATACAGTGCATCTGGAAAGTATCCACAGCGCTTCACTTTCAACATTGTTCTGTCTTATTGCAAAAATAAATACAATTCTACACACAATAAAATAATAACAAAGTGAAAAAAGTTAGAAATTTTTGCAAATGTATTAAAGTATTCACAGCCTTTGCTCAATACTTTGTTGAAGCACTTTTGGCAGCAATTACAGCCTCGTCTTTTTGAGTACGTTACAAGCTTGGCACACCTACTTTTGGGCAGTTTCTCCCAATCTTCTTTGCAGGACCTCTCACGCTCCATCAGGTTGGATGGGGAGCGTCTGTGCGCAGTCATTTTCAGATATCTCCAGAGATGTTCAATCGGTTAAAGTATGGGCGCTGGCTGGGCCACTCAAGGACATTCAGAGTTGTCCCGAACACTTTTATCTTGGCTGTGTGCATAGGAACAGAGTGTGTTCATCTGATACATCTATGTATCAGATTAACCTTCTCCCCAGTCTGAGGTCCAAAGGGCTCTGGAGCAGGTTTTGATAAAGGATGTGTCTGTACATTGCTGCATTCATCTTTCCCTCGATCCTGAATAGTCTCCCAATTCCTGCCACTGAAAAACATCCCCACAGCATGATGCTACACCACCATGCTTCACTGTAGGGATGGTATTTGCCAGGTGATTGTGATGGTTTCCTCCAGACATGATGCTTGGCATTCAGGTCAAAGAGTTCAATCTTTTGAGCATATCTTTTCATGTGACAACAATTAAGAAATTACTCTTTTCTGCAATGTAAAGTAGTGATTGTACCGCTTGTTGAACAGTGTAAATTTGCTGTCCCCTCAAAATAACAACACACAGCCATTAATGTCTAAATCGCTGGCAACAAAAGTGAGTACACCCCTAAGTGAAAATTTCCAAACTGGGCTCAAAGTGTCAATATTTTGTGTGGCCACCATCATTTTCCAGCACTGCCTTAACCCTCTTGGGCATGGAGTTCACCAGA
>JAODUH010061139.1:0-11409 GCA_027564835.1 Typhlichthys subterraneus | reverse complement strand
CCCCCCCCCCCCCCCCGCGGGGCTCTGTGGACCCCATGGACGGGCCTTGTCAGCCTCTCTCTCTCTCTCTCTCCCTCCCTCTCTCTCCCTCCCTCTCTCTCCCTCTCTGTCTCTGTGTCTCTCTGCTCATGCCCGGCGCCGACAACGTGATTACCCTTTTCATCAGAACTGCTGGGTCTAAACATGAGCTGATTCTCCCTCCGGAATGATTGACTGCATGTGCACGAACGCATGGCGAGGCCTGTTAAAAGCACAGGCTGGAAAACATGGAAAGGCAATCTGTCACATTATTTTTTGTTTGGTCACCTTGTGTTTTCAAAGCAGGAGCTGTTGTTGTTTAGCTTTGCAGTAGATAAGCTAAGTACCTAAGATGCAGTACTACTACCAAACCACCAGGTGATTGAAATAAAATAAAAACAAAGTATGAAAAGTGGTCATTATAGGATGTCAATGTCTCTCTATAAATACAAGTCAGTTAAATTAATAAATGTTTATTTTACTTGTATTCAATTTGATATTTTGAAAATGGTGTGGTAAGCGATGCCGGAGAAATATTGTTGAAAATTTAACTCTATATCAAAGGAGAAAAGGTTCTGATATCAAAGACATCCAACAGTTTTTACAAAAATGCTTTTAGAAGCCGAGATATCAAAGTAGTGAAAAACTTCCAAAAGACCCATAGGGTTCAGAGGGTTGAGGCGACAATGTGATTTATGTGACCAATCTGAGTTTAATAAACTTTAGTTTTTAAACAACTTTAATACATTTAAATGTAAATGTAATAATTAACTTTTTGTTTTAGGGCAGAATGTTTCCAGTGTGGCCCAGTGCAGCACATCTCGTTAGAGACACATAGCTGGCGTGAAACTTGGTTGTGGCACAAAGCTAATAAATCCAACCGTATGCATCTATTCCATTTTCCATAAGTTGTTGGGGCTTTCGTGTGTCGAAATTTGCAGGCTTGCTGCGGCGTAATGCTGATCTGCTTTGGTGTAATCCCAGTGTGCACTAGTGGCCCGCTGTGCGTGTTTGTGTAACCGCCGCCACAGCGCTACCGAGAACTGCACAGAGAGAGCGTTTTGATCTTCAATGATCATCTCAGCCTCGAGTGGATGTGGGTATCCAGTCATACCATACATCTCTACACTCTATAGAATAAGCGAAAGCATGTGAGACAGCAGGCAGAAGAAATCGGGGAACGTCAAGGCCGAATGTTCACAGCAGGACCCAGATTATAAAAGACATTCACGAGAGGGAGAGCAGGGGGTTCCACACATGTTTTCGTCAAGCCTGCAGGTGTACAGTATCTGCCCGACAATGGTGTGATGGAGTGTCCCTGTGGTATGTTGCCTTGCCCAGATAAAGTTAAAGGTTCTAAGGGCCAAGGTGATGCATGCAGTATTGCTCCTTGTTCGCTGAGACTGACACCTTTTTATTTCACCGTCTATTTACTGTACTCGCCGAAAAATACAGATTAAAAAGCATGACGACACATCCATCCTAACATCCTTTTAATCTATTTGTTTTGGCACCATCTTCATCCGCTTATCCGGAGTCGGGTCGCAAGGGCAGCAGCTCCAGCAGAGGACCCCAAACTTCCCCTTCCTGGGCCACATTAACAAGCTCTGACTGGGGGATTCCGAGGCGTTCTCAGGCCAGTGTGGAGATATAATCTCTCCACCTAATTCCTAATTCCCAGAGGCCTGCTCCCAGCTGGACATGCCTGGAACACCTCCCAAGGGAGGTGCCATGGGGACATCCTTACCAGATGCCCGTACCACCTCAACTGGCTCCTTTCGACGCAAAGGAGTAGCGGCTCTACTCCGATTTCCTCACGGATAGCTGTTCTTTTGACTCAGCAGGGATGATAATAATAGTACATGAAAAAAGTTGATGTACAGAATTTGAAAGTATTAAAGAGGCCTTGTAGCCTTAGTGCAAAAATACATTTTCACCATAATTTGATGAAGAAAAGGCACAATATTATGCTTTTAATTTGATCAGGAAATTGAGTGTTCGAAGCTTAATAGTTTGGGGGGGGGGGGGCCTCTCAAGACCCCCTGTATAAGGGGTTTTTACAAAACATAACTTAACCATTGGTGTGAATGTTTACTTGTGAAACATCACATTAATATTAACTTCTTTAGTTGCCATGCTGCCTGTCCTTTTTACACAGACATAAAACTGAGTATTTGTCAGTTTAATACAGGTCATGAAATGTGGATTGTTAGACAGATGAAATTAGGGAGAAGTCAGGTAATTTTACACTAATTTGTGGGAACCCTGACAGTAAAAATGGGTGCGTTAGATACAGTTGGTGTGCGAATGATCAAGCGTCGACAATAGTGAAAAATATTGCAGAGCAGAAGCAGTGGGGGCCCCCCCAAATCAAATTCTGCTTAGGGTCCCTTTAAGGCTAGGGCCGGATCTGCATGGATTCAAAGTGGGTCGCCAAACTCACCAATACAGATAATTATCAGAAGTGATTGTTAAAGCGGTCTTATCTCTTAGAGATCTATAATAAAGATAAATACAATTAAAAATAAGCAAATAGCACAATTTACATGGAAAGCTTTCTGTTGTGACTTTTACTTTTATTATTGCAACACATTTCTATTGACTGGAGTGAATTGTGTCTTGAAAATCTTTTGCCGGCCACCCACTTGTAATGAATATACTAGCGTTAGCTTTACACAGGCAGTGTAATGGATCGAGTGGCTGTAACCCAACCCAATTGCGTGCATTAGCCATGCCCATAATTAAAAGATGCATCGATCTCTTTTCCATTCCATGGAACCTTCCCTTTAAGATCTAATTCCTGCTTTCCAGCGGATATCTCAAACAAAGCCACTGGGGTACAATCGCTCACGGTGGAAAGAGCAGAATGTGTTCTCAAAGGAAGGTAAAAGCAGATAGAAAAAAACTAAATTTTCACATTTCTTTTTTTTTGGTGTTCTCGTGCATCATCATACAAATGGAGGGCCCATTAATGGACATAATGGCTAGGGCTAAACCTTATAAACACAGGTAAAATGAATGGATGCTCTGAATTCTGACTCAGTTTTTGCTATTGGAGTCTAATTTGCCTCTGGAAAACGCGCAACCTTAGCTAATGGCATTTTGAATTTGCACTTACCAACCATGGAATGGAAAATTTACGTGCTCCGCATTGCCGTAATTAGCTTTCAGTCCTTAATTGAAATTCTCTGGCATAAACATCATGCAAACTCCCCCTTTGCCGCCTGCTACAACCTGTGTTGGAGCAGGGGCCATTGGGAGCTTTAGGCTAAAGTGTAACTTAACCCCCAGCTTGCAGCCTTAAAGGCAGGGCCAGAGCCATGGAGAGAACAGAGTTACACCAACCCAGAGCCATTGGAAATAACAGGGTTGTGCCAAAGGAAGTTCGAATTTGTCAATGGTTCATGAAGAGGCCAAACGTATGACAAAATAGTTACCGGAAGTGCTTGGTGAGCAATTGTATATATAAGTACATTTGTTGGTGATTAGAAGTCAATAAATGCACCAATTTACTGTACATTTAAAATATAATTTATAGTGTACTTTTAGTATTTAGGGAACTGTTTTGAGGCTCCGTTGCTGTGAAGATAAAAAACAAACGGTCCATTGTAATGAATGGAGATGACGCAACATGGCTCTCTCTACATGGCTAATTTCGAGCTCAAAGCAAAAACAATACCCCTCTGCGGAGATGATGCACCTCTCTCTTTGCATGGCTCTGGGCAGGGTTAGTCTTTCATGAGAACGCTTGCTAACTTCGAGCTCAAAGCAAAACCATAACACATTTGCGGCGCCGCCTCACACATTGAAACGCATTGTTAATTAAGCAGAGTAGTACTCTGGTAGTACTACAGCTTTGTTGTTGTGAGCGGTGTTCGCCACTTTGTTTTTGTTTCGATTTACGGAGCCAAGTCTGTTAAAAAGTACCTGATCATATTTTAGCTAGGGAAATGCGAGGAGATATTTGGTGAATTTGCCAAAAAGTGTATTCGCGTACAACTAGCTTGCAATAGCTGACTGTACCTTTAAGGTCGTTGCACACTGCGTGGAACGGTCCCGCTTTAGAGCCGCTTCTACTGTTTGTCAATCAATGAGACTTTGCACACACTGCAAGCGAGGCGGACGAGTTGTTGTGGGTGGAGTCATGCTCAGAGCTGGGGTGCAGTTACACGTTCACATTTTAATTTGATTATGCACGAGCGGACATGGAGCACTTTTGGAAAACAAGCCAAGTCCTAGGGCAAGTTTTAACGTATATGCACCAGGAATGTTGTCCATATTAACAGCAGTATGTGTCTCATCACAGTGCAGTCTTATTTAGTTTTACAGATCAAAAAACACAGTTTAGGGTGCAGCTACACTTTAATGATATCTCAAAGGTAATGTCTTTCAATGACAAATTGGTGAATGAGCTGAAAAATCTGCAGAGATTCAGTGCATTTTTATGGACTAGATGCTCAAGAAATAAAGACAATGTTCCATTCATCTTTGGCATCAATGGAGTCCACCTAGATTCCTCAGCCGCTCAACCCAGTACCTAAAAGTGCCAAAAGAGGAAAATGAGAAGAAAAATAATATTCCTATTCCGTTGTATTATATAACAATCTGTTCTTACCTGCAGTATTCAGGGACGTGCTATATTATGGCGTCTTGGAATGCAAATGAAGGCACTAGCAACATATCTACAGTAGTACTGGTCACTGCCAAGGTCACTGTACTAATAGCTTTTACCTACAGTATGATTATGCTACTATTGAAAAGTGTGCTTATTGTCAGCCGCTCTGGGGAAAAGTGCCTGCAGAAAAACTAAATGTAAATGAGTTGGAGAGAAGCCCCGACTCGCTATACTGCAACCTTGACATTTGTGGAATTGTTTCAGTGCACCAAGGTGTTGAATTTGAAACAATATCAGTATGAAATGTATATTTCCTACGACAGAGGAGAATGCATTTCCCCTAGCAGGCTGGTGTCTCGTGACAAAATTTTATTTATGAATTTTAAGTCTTTGAACAGAGAGAGAGAGAAAAAACACTCCATAACAAATGCTGTTCAACAGTGACTGCACACATAAATGTGTGCCTTGACAGGTATGTACAGCCATCACATTAGACGTACTGGCAGATGAACAGGTTAAGTAACTGTCATATAATTTCTAAATATGTCCTATATGAAACTGAAAAGATGAGGTTTTCAGGTATATGTCAGTGTGATTGGTTCATTGGTTCCACTGTTTAGTCCAATTTAGTTTCAATTTACAAATACCTACTGATTCATTTTGAATTTGACATTTTAATAACATATTTACACGCTGAAGTCATCACAGGCTTTTAGCCGTAATGTGTAATTAACATTACTGTGCTGATTGCAAAGTAATGTAGATTATTGCATGTGTGTCTTTGTTGAAGGGAAGATATGTCCTTGATAATGTTGGCTAAGATCACATGATGTTGGGCACTAGCAAATCTTACATGAAAAGGAGTTTTTCATATAAAAAAAAAAGAAATGCTGACACTTTTCCTGAAAATAAATGTCAGTTTAACAAAATACAGCATCCCTCAGTAAACCACTAACTGTAATCCCAGCATAATATCATGGGAGTGCCTGGGGCTCTTCATGCTGCAAACATCTGTTTGTATGACGGCATATTATGTGACTTGGAGAGAAGTGACAAATCACAATTAAATGTTTATGCACATTTATCTCTATTGTATGTCCCCATAGATAATCAGAAACACAACTTTGACAGTTTGAATATCTATGTTTTACAATAATGCTGATCAACATGGCTCAAAATTATATAGCTTGTATGGATATGATGGGGGTTATTGTATCCAATTGCCAGAATTAGAAACCTACAACTGATTGTGAATGGCAATTCATCAAGGTGTGTAACCTACCTGCAAATTCCAGTTAAGATGAGCTCAGCGATTGTAAGAAACTACATTTTTGTCAAATTCATCATCTTCAGTCATCTTAATTTTTTCCATATTTCAAACTAACAATATCTCAGCCTTGGAAATGGGTGTCCAATTTGGGGGGCGGAATTTCGGAGGGATTCTATATATTGAAGGGACAGTTTTAGTTCATATATCATCTTTGTTAACACCTATATTAAGAGCTGGTAACACATCACATGTAAAGCAAAACTATTTTTGATGGCAAATACAATGCAGGTATTTAATTGTACAGCCTCTGCACTGTAAGAGCTGACAGTGTTTTGGCACTGGGCAAATACGACTTTTATTTGTGCCTAGCTTCATAGTAAACACCATAGAATCAACAGAATCTCCTGCTCACCCTCAATCTTTCTGCAAACTGAGTTATGAAGCGGCTACCAGACATCCCAACCTGCCGAACTAATTTCCGGGAGTCATCCTCGTCCGTCCGCGATCGTAACTCCATCATTATTGTTTTTCAGTACGCACAGAGAACGTTAAGCTATAGCGTAATGCAAGGAGATATTTGCATTTGACCAAAAGTGTATTAGCTTACAATTAGCTTGCAGTAGAGACTACACATAAATAATAATAATAAATAAATGCTCTACCAACATACTGGCATTTATTGGTTATTGTGTGATGGTGTTTTGACATGAAACTAACTGAAACTGACTATCCGGCATGAGTTCTGGTTAATGCTTTTTAAGGTTAACGTATAGATTCATGTTGAAAACCAATTTAGTCTGAACAGTATTTCATACAGCTCATTCCTAAAGAGCTTTGAGATGGACAGGATTGGTTTCATCTCTGCGCTATTCTCTCTCCCTCTCTCTCTCTCCCTCTCTCTCTCTCGCTCTCTCGCTCCCTCCCCACACACAATCCCCATGACCCCGTTCACAGTGCGGCAGAGTAAAGGAGCTTGTTGTTAGCTGCCCATTTTGCTGCCCGATCACCCTTTCACCTCGTCCTCATTCAGCTACAATGGCCGCCGATCCAGGGATGATGAGCCGTCTGTCCCTCGAGACGGTCCGCTGGGCACACCGAGGTGGAACATTTATGTCGGTGAGCAAGGGGGCCCGACAGCCCATAATATGATCTCAGCGCTGGTTGTTAAAGTTGTTATGTATGAATTTCTGCCACTAGATGTAACACTAAGCACACACCAGAATCTCAGGCCTAAAACAAATGTGCCGTGGACCGACACACACATGCACGTGCACACACATTCACACACATGCACGTGCACACACATGCACTAATATACATGCATGGCCAGCCCTGCTATGAAAACAAAGAACAGCGGAGCTAGGATTACACTGCGCAAAGAGTGGATATTTTTATAGTGAAATAGTTGTTTGCTGCTATATTCATGTTTCAAATGTATCATGTAGGTCATGGTCATAACATATTCATTTATGCAATATTGTCAATGCTGGAGGTGGAACATCGTTGTGGCGTAGAGGTTTTTTTTTTATCCATTTTACCTCGTTTGTCGTGAACTGCCTTCACCTGACGATTGTTCCCAGCTCGATTTTCACTTGAAGACCGCAGATAGCGCACGCTTTACTTCGCATTTTACGTTGGATGTACTAAACTTGTGACTGATCACGAAATCTGCCTGGCACCGCCCTCTAAACTTGGCGTTAACACGGCGGGTATTTCTACTGTAAGTACCAGCCATATCCGAATGCAATGGAACAGCAGGCTTTGAAAAAGAAAACAAGATTAACGATCATGAAGTAGACCTGTTTACAAATAGCCTACTTCTATACATGTACAGTATTGTCAGACCTAGAGATAACCGTGGAAACAGCTGGAAAGAGAAATTTGTTTTGATGATGCGTTAAAATGCCAACAGTCTTTATCCAGCGTGGCTTCCCATTCCTAAGCCCTACTCCCGTGTGTCCGTTAACCCCCCCGCCCCCCCCCCACACACACACCCCTTGTTAGCCTGGATGGAAGGTTACTTGCACAGTTAGGGTACCCGCGTGGCCAGGCAATATCCCACCGCTATGGCCACTCTAAAGACATTCACCAGCGCCGGGGAATGAATCTCGACACAAGCCAGCTGAAATGTGCGTTCTGGCGAGGCCTGCGCTTCTGAATGGAGATTGAATTACCCAGATGCCCTTAATAGGAAGTTCATTACAGTTGGGGGGAGCTCTTTCCTGTGCATATGTGTGTGTGTGTCAGAGTTGATCACGTTAGCGGGCGGGTGCTGTAAACCTTCCTGACGGACTGCAGCGGGTGTAATCGGGGGTGCACATCGGGGGGGCACACGCCCCGCTGAGCGCTCTTCAGTCTAACGTGATTATTTATATTTCAAACGCAGCAAGGCGAGTTATGATTGCGCTGCGGCACAAAGCATCAAATGTCCTGCACATCTTAACAGCTCTCTATATGTATCTGTATGTATGTCTCTTGAGTTGTTTAGACTTGCCCCTAAATCTCTTTGTCTGTATGTCTGTCTCTTGGGTAGTTTCATTTTTCATATCAATCTCTCTTTGTCTGTAAGTCTGTCTCTTGAGTTGTTTAGACTTGCACTTAAATCTCTTTGTCTGTCTGTCTGTCTCTTGGATTGTTTAGTTTTTCATTGTTAAATTCACCAGATAAGGTTTGAGCTTTAATTGCAAATCCTTTTCAAGAAAGCTCTTAACTCGGACAGATTTATGAAATAGCAACGTATGTGCCTGGGCAATTCAATTTTTCAACTTACATTAATTGCTAACATAAGGGCATTGTGGCCAGTTCTCCCGCCAACAATGCCTTCGGCTTGAATTAATACAAATGCTCTGTGTCCCCCAACAGCATGAAAGACGTTATATGATGTGGATACATCTGAAAATATATGAGCATGTGGCCTTTGAGTTAGCAGCTATACAATGCCAAGGGGATTTGTGGCTGCTACAGGATTCAAACCAATGACCTTGCTACAGTAGCTATGAGGTCATCTCTTTAACCATTATAACATCGAGAACAACAGTACTGTATTTATTATTCTTTGAGTATGACCAAAGTCCAAAGACAAGCTTGTCCACTTGGCATTCATCTGGGTAATGCTTCAGGGCAGGTATTTCTGGGTAACAAGACCAGGCCGTCATCTAAATGAGTAGAGTGATAACGGCACATCAAATAGTACCTGGACAATAAAACTGCATATAGACCTCAAATATTATGTTTTGGGACATTTGCGCTAAAATATTGACACTCTTAACCCACAGCTTAAACTACACATGATGCACAACTGTGCGATTGTGTCAGTGCAATCACTCGGTTAGCTTAATAGGCTAACGCTGTATCGGTTATAAATCAGATACTCACACATCTGTTCATATATATAAATATATATAGATAAGACTGCATGGGGGTAAATGTATATAACTGCTGTAATGTAATATATTCAGCCGTACATGTATCCTATTATTATGGATAGCCAGGAGTTACAGGCGAAGTCAAGTACCGCAAAGATGCCGACGGCCAGAGACAGCACACCTCAAGCTTCAAACCCGTTCTTCAGAAAACCTACGGGTGACGTCAGGGTGGGTTTGTCCACTTATTTTTACGGTCCATGGAAGAGTTGCTGGAGTGGAACGGTGATTGTGTGCGTTTTTGTGCGCATGTGTGTGTATATGCTTGTGTGTGTGTGCTCATGTGGGGAGGGTGGGTAGCTAAGTGCTGGGCCGTTTGAAGCGCCCCTTGACTCGACTAATGCCACAAGCCGCTGTCATCCTCCGCCTGCCAATCCGCCACTGCCGCCGCTGCTATTTATAACGGTTAACCTTTTTGTTACCAGGCGCCTGTCCGAACACTCCAGCTCAGTCACAGAGGTGGCCCCTCTGGTTCCACAGGCTCCGCTTCCCGTCCAGCAGGGGCTTCTGGGAGGTGATAACTACGCAGATTTTTCACGCACTTTGTGGTTGAACCTCGTTAGGGGGGGCGCTGTCTCATGTCGGCTGGCCAATGAGAACACCTGTCAAATATTTTACTTGAGTGTACCTTTCATCGTGTTAAGTATATTTAAAAATGTATATACTGTATATATACATACAGCCGGCGAAATCTAAAAATACATATACTGTATTACATGTAAGTAAATTAAAAGATGTACAGTAAAACTGAGAAAGTGCTGCAGTGGTCTTTTAATAATTTTCCGCGGCTTGTTTTTTTAGCTCAGCTAGGACCTGCTATAGTATTTGCAGCCAAGCAAAGCAAAGTGCCATGCTTTTCTCTAGAAGATCTTAAAAGACCCCTTTTGAAAGTCTAAATAGAATATGTTCAGCAACTGTTAAATTGTATTATGCTGCAATTCATTCAGTAGCTCTAATTAATTACACAGTGAATCACATAAGATCAGGTGGCGAATATTATGTACACTAAATTAAAGTGAGTTATTCTGTCATGGCCGGTCATTCCACAGTTGACATGATCAGTGATACAAATGATATGACACATAGAAACTAGGAGTGTAGTGAAGCTGAAGGAGTCTAAAGTCCTGTGCTCTCAACAGCGCTATATATCTGCCTGACTACTTCAAGGCCAGACGTATTTCGCCTTATGACGGATGCATTTGTGGGGGAACCAATTCACTAATAGACCGCCATTTAAATGCATCTGTTCCGCAGAGCCTGTTGTATGCCAAACAGGCACATTGTGAGCCGCTGACATTTACACAAGAAAGCTAAAGCAGACAATGTAAAAATAGGTGTTTGACGTTCATTAAGCCATGGCTGTGGCAGATAGAAAGTGAAAATGGCTGACATTTTAAAGCCTGAGAATCTTCATTCAGCTTTTTCCTGCACCTCACAGGCGAGAAATTGCTTTTGCTTGTTTCATGTTATAGGGGAATTATCAAGACGTTCATCCATTGAGGTCACTGTCGTTGTTGGGTCATGCGATAAGCAGGAAAACAAATTACTTCTTGAATCATGTGCAGCATGCAATTATAATCATAAACACATATGCTATGCTATCTCCGCAAACTCAGAAAACATGGCATTTCATCAGAATTAGCATATAGCAAAAAAATATATAAACATGTCGATGTACCTTTTTTTAACTTTTGTAACAGTTTACGGGGATATTATTTAAATAATGCATGCCTCAACTGGTCAATATGTCCTGCAGACTACAGTTGTTTATGCTATGGTAGCCTACAAGCTACTGTGTCAAAAACTAGATTTACAGATTTGATCATCTGCAAATGTTGAACATTAAACATTTACTTAGGGTTTGTATACTGGCGATCAACATCAGTTCCTTGCCTTATATATTTCACTGATACTACGTAGCTGGCCATATCCTCATAGGGGCGTTACCGAACAAAGTAATCTACGCAACATATTAACTTTTCTCTCATTCGCCTCTCTACCTTTTTTAGCCAATACAGACCAGGAAGCTAACAGTCCACTTTGACAGGCTTACTACTTCTCCGTGTCACATCGACATTGCTAAT